>CM046839.1:37114634-37234634 GCA_025618425.1 Heliocidaris tuberculata | reverse complement strand
TATATGAACTCCAAATACTAAATTATCCCTCGTGCAGGTCTATTTCGGTGAAACCAAACTGCACTTTGGATAATGTAGTATTTGTCCTGCACATAATCCAGTATAGTGCATGATAGACCATGCACTATTTATATAATATATCTATTTCAACTTGAAAGTCATACACAAGGTCAAAGTCCTACACATCATTATGGGTCAATGTTATTGTTTTGATGTTTTTTTTTTGGTTTTTTTTTTCTGGTGGTGCATCTACGTTTCCTAAAGTCACAATATTGATTACTAATTTAAAAAAAAATAAGGATTTGAGCCTTTCAATTAAGATGCTACAAAAGTGAATTGTTTTAAAAAAGAAAGATTGTACATTTGCATATATGTATTCCTAATAAGTTTAAATTTTAAGAAATCAAAATTACCTAGTTGTAATGTAAAACATTGCAAATACTCAGTGACATCCTGGGTTGGTAGTATAATTCCGAAATTGGATAAAATGTTGACATGCGATGGCCTGTATCAAGGCTGATATGACCTTTATTCATTAATAACCTCAAAACAAATCTTTTGTGTCATGGCAATTTGTGTATGAAGTCAAAGTGAGATATAAGGTGTCAAGTATCTGGCCCTATATATATACACATTGTATATGTCTATGACTTTAACACTTTGTGACATTTAATAGACAGTTTGTTTAACCCTCAACCTTGTTCAGATACAAGGTATATATAGGAAAGCAACCCTGGGATAATTAAATGCAGGGATAGTGTATTATCGGTCTGTGGCTGGCTGTTCAATCTATGAATGCATTCATCGATTAGGACAAGCATCAAAGCCAAATGTTGATTCACTGTATGCCACTGTCCTAACTGGGTTGATGAGATTCAATCTAGCCATTGCCAAGAACCTATACAGTTCAATGTGAGTAGAGACACTGAATACTATGAATACTGAATGATTAAACTTGGAATAGGATCAAAGGGGAATTATTGTGGCAAAATCTGGAGAGAGAAATACAAAATTACTTGCCCAAAAGTTTGCCCTATGTAACCAACATTAGAAGAAGGGCATGTAGATTATGGACACGGTCCTTATACTTTGTTAGATTGATTTCATCTTTGGTCAAGTGCTCTAAAAATCCATTACCTAGTTGAAAAAGTAGGAACAATTTTTTAAAATAATGCTCTGACTTAGCAGGAAAATTTTCTTTCCTTTCACTTTTTGTCCCCGCCGAACGAAGTTCGCGAGGGGACTATGAAACGGGCTCCGTACGTGTGTGCGTGTGTGTGTGTGTGTGTGTGTGTGTGTGTGTGTGTGTGTGTGTGTCCGTCCGTCCGTCTGTCCGTGTGTGCTCAAATGTTAGAAAATGCTACTTCTCCGTCATTTCTTGGCCGATTTTGATTCCGATTGTTTTATCTGATAGGGCTGGGTGGGGGCTTCCAAACTTCTACACAGAATTTTGAAATTCATTAATTATGCAAATTTATGCAAATTTATTCAAAATTGATGAAAAATGCTACTTCTCCTCTATTTCACATCGGATTTTGATTCTGATTGTTTTATCTGATAGGGCTGGGTGGGGGCTTCCAAACTTCTACACAGAATTTTGAAATTCATTAATTATGCAAATTTATGCAAATTTATTCAAAATTGACGAAAAATGCTACTTCTCCTCTATTTCACATCGGATTTTTATTCCGATTGTTTTATCTGATAGGGCTGGGTGGGGGCTTCCAAACTTCTACACAGAATTTTGAAATTCATTATTCATGCAAATTTATGCAAATTTATTCAAAATGGCTGAAGGTTCATAATGTTTTCATGTTTTATATTTCAGTTGTATACATGCATTGTTGGTATTCTCTTCTTTTGCATGCAGTAACATTATTATTTTATTCACTAAAGTTTTTCACTGAAGTTTTAAGGTTCAGGCTAGTTAATTTCCACAGATCTGCACTTCCGGCGGGGACATTTATTACGCATTGCGTAATTTACTCATTCCCTTGTTTTAAAACAAACATCCATGAGACATATGCTCTCCCTGTAAAATCTAATTCATATGCTTTGAAAACAAACACTTCTAGGCCACTAAGAAGGAGAGGGATTTGAGAGAGTTTGGAGTGTTTTACTTTAGGTTAATTTTAAGAAGAAAGAAAGAATGTGAAAGTCTGTGGTAGTTATAATGTTTACAGCAGCTCATGGGCGCAAATCCAGGATTTGCGCCACTGCAGCAGCTGAATTTACAGAAACACAGGATACCAATGATATACGAGACCATTCAGTGCTAGGAAATAGGAAATATCTGCATGATTTTTTCCTTGAATGTTCACAGCAGCCTTCTCACATTTCTCTGTTCACAGCATGTTTATGTGTATATGTGTTATATTGTGTATCTGTTGAGAAGCAGAAGGGCATTAACTCTGTGTAAACAGGATATGAGTTAACGTCCTTCTGCCTCTAAACAGACGATATGTGGTTTCAGATATCTGATGACCTCAGTGACACTGATGACATTAGGAGTTCGGCATTGTCCTTTGGCGAAATGACATTTTGTGGCAGATTTCATGCGGACACCATTCAAACTTAATCCCTTTTGCAAAGATGACTCATTAATAGATTCCTGCAAATATAACCTCTATATACATGTGTAAAAAGAGACTAGATTCACACGTAGAGAGATTCAACCACATGTTTCTGCTTGCCATGCAGGGTAGGGTACTCTTGAATGTATGTAGTACTGGGAATTTTTGTTCATTGCTGGAGCTTGATAAATGATTCCTGTTAACACTCAGCTACATTTGAAATAAATTTATTTACTAAGTACAAAAAAAACAATATTGTGTCCCTTAATATTGCCCCCAAGTAATTTTAGACACCAAAGGGTACTTCAGAAAATGCTATACCATAACTTTCTTTTGCTTGGCAGAGAATTTGTGAGTGAAAAGCAAGTAAAATGTAATAACCTTTATTGACTAGCTGTTGCATTTACAGCTAAAAGTAGGTCATTATATTATGTAGTTCTTTCTGAAAATTCAGGGTAGTGAAAAAGATACATGTACAAACATTTGTGCTGTCTACAATCTACCTTTAGTTCCCCACTTTGGCAAGTGTACTTTTTTAGTAGAATATTGTTTGTTTGAAGCCAGAAGGGTATATGAGTTAACGCCCTTCTGGCTCCAAACAGACCATGTTGTTACTCTGTACTACGGTAAGAACTAGCTGAAAGGCATAACAAACAAACTTTTAGGCAAAGAAGGAAATTCATAATCCAGTCGATTTTGTGACCTCTATATGGAAACATGTACTGTAAGTCACCGATTTCGAGATCAAAGTAAACACTATACAGAAAATGGAGGTTAAAGGTTAAGCGTTGTTACATATCTCTATCCCATGACAGCTGATACCCCTTGTACTTGACTTAAAGTGCAGACAGATAGGGAAACACTTGTTTGACAACACCATTTCTAGAGACACTTGTGAAACTTAAAGGCACTATTTGACATTTTGACATGGTTGTGATTTGTGAAGTAGTTGAATTGTTAATTAAATTGGCCTGGCATATACGAAATAAAATTGATGACAGCTTTAAGAAAAGTGATCAAAATTTGGTTGGGGAAATATTAATAAGAATAATTTTATATTTATTTGTACCATGGTATGAATAAATAAAAATCGTCCTATAAACAAGAGGAGTGATTTCAGAATTCCATACTACTGTCAAGGGGTCACTACCCTTTTAATTCTGCTTCCTGTAACATATTGGTCAGACTGATTTATCAATTTTTCAAAAGTTGAGGAGTATCTTTAACTTCTGCTTGAATATCACATTGCATCGTACATTGTGCGTACATTGTGCACTAGCGAGCTTGCAAATTGTCTAGACTGTGATCCTAACGTACATGTACATCGGAAATTTATGAGACACATATCAGATAGGGGGATTTAAGGGTTACTAACTGTTCTGATGTCAGTATTTTTATTGAGTTGTTATCTGTGAATAAATTTAGGGGTATTAAGGGGACTATTAGTAATGCACCTATCAAGATGAAATGAATGGATCATCATTAACTTTACGTTCAGGGCCCATTATGATTCATTGCCGTACTAAATGCATTTGATAATGTGTTGATAAACACCAACATACCAAAGTAATAATGATATAGCAAGCAGCACATGTTGTTTGCCCGCATATATCCTTGTCAGTTATAACACAAGGTCTGAACATGGAGGTGGAAGAGCCTGGTCTGAATAATTCAAGCTCCAGACTGGCATCTATCCCATCCTGTCTGCAGTTCTAAAGCTATAATTTAGGTCTTAATGTACATGTATTTTGTTTCAGTGTCAAATTAGAGTCCTATAGCTTGCAGACTAGTGCCATGATATGTTTAGATGGAGGGTGTTTGATCTGTATTATCAGATCAGTGCCGAGTAACAGTTTAATCTTGAAGCTATCATCAATAACACCAAGCATGCACCTGTAATCTTTTGAATAAACAGAATTCAGTGCTTTATTCAAGATCTGTAAATACAATCAAGGTTCCAAGTCTAAAATCAACCCAGTTTTACAAGTGACCTCTGACTTCTGGTAGAGTATGTACCTGTTCAGTATCAATACACTCCCTCCAAAATCTGTATTTACACATTCAATATTTGTTTTGTTACACCATCTATTCTGTATGCATAGAGAACCTGTTATAAGGATTTGTTTTTATGTCGAATTAGCGGTTTAGGGGGATGATAAAAGGGGAAATTTGCTGCAATATGTTTTGGATAATAGTACTTTGATCAGCACAGCCAGAGTATTTTAAACCTCACTAAATTTATTTCAAGAATGTCAACATCATATAGATAAGTTTTGATAGATATGTAAATGACACTTCAAGGTCTGTTGATCATCATAACTGTTGTCAAAACTATCAAAAGCTCTAGCAATAGGGAAAGAATTACTCAATGATCAATGGATATTAAAAAATAGATTAACTGCCCATAACTTTACAAACATGTATCCAAGAAGGACATTATGAAACAAGTTATAAAACTTTAGGTGTACTTTTTGCTGTAACATATTGTTCCACAATACCTTACTTCACAATTCATCAACCCTTTATGAGTTTTAACCCTTCAACAGCTTTGGTCGACCAATGGAACAAATGGGACTGCAACATTCGACTTATGTCATGTGTACAGTGTACATACATTGTATACTCCACACAAGTCCAGGGTTTTGATCCATAATGAATAAAGGAGAAGGGCAAGCTTTTGTTTTTTTCCAAACATATCGAATACAATATAATAACTTGAGCTGCTTAAATAGTCTAAAGCACTCTGAAATGGCAAAGTAAATTATATCAGCATTTTGCAATTCTTGTGAGATTACTCACCACATGAATAAGTATTCCCTTTTAACTTTTCAAAATAATGTGACTTGTTCTAGCTTGCAGTTGGCTTTTTTTTGTGGCTACAAATTTGTCAACCAGGTCATTAAACTAAATTTGTATGTGCTTTGTAGAACAGATCAATCGGTCATCAGACCACAATATAAAAGAGGATGTGGTGGAATCATATTTTTTTTCCTACCAATTCTGGATACAGGATGTAATTCTTGGTTTTGAAAGAGAACATGATTGCCAGGTTTTACAAATTTTAATCCTTTTTGTATTATTTCAGTTGTTGATTAATTTTAATGATGAAGTAATTGTTAGCGTGCAGCTGTTTCATGATTAGACTGAAATTAATCTCCAGTAATTCATTTTATTGGACTAGATGCAATATTATGATGAAATGGTTTTATATCCAAAGGAATAATTCTTTGGTTTCAGGTTTGGAGGCAAGGATACACAGCTGGTACTGACTTGTAACTGCCCTGTTATGTAAAAAATCATTCAAAAAAATTATATTTTAGATCTGAAGGATAGAGGGGTCCTCATGATTTTAACTTGTATTTAATTTTGACCCAGAATAAATCATTTGGATTTGAACTAGAACAGCAGTTCCTTAAAGCACTGATAAGGACCTTCTTTTATTTATGTTATTTATTTTATTTTATTTGTCTTATTTACCCAGGGTGACCTAGTCAGTGGTTAATCACTGTTCACATATAGATATTGTACAACATAATACATAAATGTGAAATGAAAGAGAGTATTAAACAATATTTTAAAGCAAAGTAACAAAATGCAAACAAAAACATTTATTTTTTATACAAATTGTCAAATTTAAGTTATAATTTCTGATTTTCAGGAAACAATATAAAAAAATTAACAAAATATCTTTCTTTATACATTGTCATTCTTTTATGATGATTATGAATGACAGTGAGGTAGAGATCAGTTGTCTGTGTATATCTATAAATAGGCCTAAAATTGTACAAAAATGACTATTTTAGTAGAGAGTGGATATCATATTTACTGCAGAATGTAATGCACAGAATAGAGATGGAACTAGATCTGTTGCATCATCTCATGTCTGTTATTTGATAGATGCTATCATGTTGTATTGAAAGGGAATAGCTTTTTTAATATAATATGTTCTTATTTTTGTTCTCATTCTCCGTTTACAGGCCTTGCCCTCCCACACCCTAACCAGCAATGCCCTGGCTAAGTTCTACAGCTACAGGGAGGCTATCACAGAGGAGTTTGAGGTAATTGTCAGCTTGGGAATATTGCTTCATTACACTAGAATCCCTGTGGTCAGAAAAGAGAAGTCAACACGAAAGTGATACATTTAATACACGCAGATGTGTATTATTAAATATCTATAATGGAACTATATAAAAATATCTCAATGAATCTTTGGTAAAGTATGTACCCTCTCGCAATCTCAGATCGGCTCAGAAAGATCTTTTACATTGTCCTGTTATTCAGACCAAGTTTTATGGTGAGCGATCATTTGCTCACGCTGCCCCTTCACTTTGGAATACTATTCCATCCCATTTGAAGGATTCATCCACAATATCTCAGTTTAAAACCGTCTTGAAAACGTATCTGTTCAAAAAGCATTTTGAATGAGCTATATTGTGCATTTTATAGCATCTGTCTCTATTCTTGTTCTTCCCTTTCTTAAAGCGCATAGAGACGCAATGGCAGTGATATGCGCTATAAAAGCATTGTTGTATTATTATTATTATGGTATTTCATACTTATACAAAAATTGCAAAGATAGTCTCTGTAGAATAGATATAGTTAATTTTGAAGAGACTTCATATTTTCAGTAGAGCAAATCATTTAAATAACAAGAACAAGATCTTATAGGATAGGTAAAGACCCCTCAAAGCTGTAAAGAGCAATCTTTCTTTTATCACGAAAGGTACATTTCTGAAGGAAAGTAATTTTGCATGAGTTCTTGGGATTAAAAAGGTGGTGAATAGTGAATGTTGAGATTTGAATGTTTTAACATTATTCAGAAAAAAAGTATTTATTTGTATGATTATTTTTCTTTGTGTGAATTTTTGTTTGTGTATGTATAGGTTATCTTTTTTTTTCTCTAGCATAAACAAATATTTTATATTGGTAATAGGTTCCATGTAGTTCCCCTTGTTTTCCACATCGCATTTGATTCGCAAATATTTCCCTTTGATCAGATAAATCACTTTTTGTATTTGTTTTTATTAACCTTGTGATGCACTAGAACCTGCCTGGGCATCAACTGATCATCTGTGATACAAAGAAGAAGATACCGGTTCCAATCTCATCCAAGCTTCGTTCACCTGGAGTCCAGTCACCAGAGAGGACCAGGGTTCCTTTACCCCCTACTAGCCCAACTAGCCCAACTAGTCCAGCTAGTCCAGCTAGTCCCTCTAAGGCAACTGATTTTGTGCTGGATGCCAGCTTTATCAGAGTAAGTATTGTATTAATCTAGCAGGGGTGGATCCACAATTTTGTGAAATTGGGGGAGGGGGGGTGGGTGGCAACATTTCGAAAACTTACACAATTGAGAAGGCAGTTTTGTGTTTAATCGTTACATATGCCAATGTTTCAAAAAAAAGAGGGGGAGGGGGGAATGCCCTTCCTAAATCCGCTACTGAAGCTAGAAAGTTATTTGGGATAAGATCTGTTCAGACATGAAAAAAGAATAAACATGATATGGAGAAATTGTGAATGATTGGCAAGAGGCAATTATCAGATGTTTTCCTCCATAATTCCAGGAGTGGCAACAAAAAAAAACCCTCAGCGCTCCAAAAGTTGCTCAGTGGTGGGGGTATCACACTTTATGGGGTCCGGAATTCTCTGATAAAGCAACAAAAAAAAAAAAAGGGTCAGAGAAAGGGGGGAAAATTTATTTTTTCCTGCAAAAAGTTGTCGGGGGGGGGGGCAGTCTGCCCCTGCCCCCCCCCTTTGGTACGCTAGTGGCCGACCTTAAACAAGTTTTTAAGAGGAATGTGTACTCAGGAAGTAAATGTGTTACTTGTTTGTTTTTTAATGTCACAGGGTTATGACTCCAGTCACTGTAGCTACATAGGTGCTAGGGTGAGTGGTACCGACTCTAGTACCACATTCTGGAGAACTGTTTGGGAGCAGCAGTCTCGGACTATCGTCTGCCTGTGCTCACCCTATGAACTTGGAAAGGTAAACTTGGAGGTTCCATTTTGAAGAAATGAAATTGAACTTTACTCATGCAAGTACTTGTTAATAACTCTGTCCCTTCTTTGATCGACCAGTGGAACAAACGCTGGACTGCTACAGTCCACTTTTGTCACACGTACAGTGTACATGTATGGTTTGTACAGTAATCTCCTGTCGTTGTGGCAGCATTTGGTTTTGATGCGTATCAAATAAATAGTTAAAACTTAAAGCAGTGGCGGATCCAGGAATTGAAATAGGGGGGTGCCAGCGGCGAGGGTGTGGTAAAAATCACAACACAGAAAAATTAAAGGGGGGGGGGCGTGCGCCCTTGGTACCCCTGCCTTGACGAGCATGTACTGGTGCGTCAAGAGTGTACTCACAAGTCGCTTTTATGCTTATAGAGAGTGTAATTAAACTTGCAGTATCTCTTTATAGAAGTAATATTTGAAGCCCATATTTTGGATAAAGTATGATGACATGAAACATCTAACATACTGAACAAAATAATTTTTGGTGATTAGTACCTGACTTAAAGGGTACCAACCACCTGAAAAAATAATTTGTATACTACTAGAATGTAGAAAATTCACCTCAAAGAACTTTATCTGGCATTCTATAGGTCAACATGTTAGGAGTATGAAGGAAATAAAGGACAACATTAAGGTGCTCACATGGAACCGAACCTACGAGTTGGGTTCCGTGCGAACCCTTATCTTGACGAGCATGTACTGGTGCGTCAAGAGTCTACTCACAAGTCGCTTTTATGCTTATAGAGAGTGTAATTAAACTTGCAGTATCTCTTTATAGAAGTAATATTTGAAGCCCATATTTTGGATAAAGTATGATGACATGAAACATCTAACATACGGAACAAAATAATTTTTGGTGATTAGTACCCTTAAAATTTTTTTTTTTTTAAATCCTTTTATTTCAAAAGTTATAATAAAAGGGTAACAATCAATCCCAGGATACAAGTTCTTCAACATTGTACAGGGTATATATACAATCATATGACAAAAACAAGACAATAGGCATATAACAAATCGAGTACACAATATTATGTATATCAAAATATGAACGAAATAATTATAATATTATTATTATTATCATTATTAATATTATTATTATTAGTAGTAGTAGCAGTAGTATTATCATTATTATTATTACATTTATTATTATTATTATTTATTATTATTATTAATATTATATTATTATTATTATTATTATTACTTTTATTATTATATTATTAGTATTATTATATTATTAGTATTATTATATTATTATTATTATTAGTAGTAGTATTGTTATCATCATCATTAGTACTTTTATCATTATTATATTATTATATTATCATTACTATTTTTATTATTATTTTTATTATTATTATTGTAATGCAGAGGGAATATAAGGGTAGGGTGGTAGATCAGTCTGTTCAGCAATTGTGCCTCCTTTATGTTGACTGATGTAAAATGTCAGTTCCCAATATAAATCGTTATACTTGATTGATACATAGTATGTACTATTCATCTATAAAAGCAGATAAGAACATTAGTCCCAGTTGATGAAATCTGATATGCCAAAGAGAGTCATCACCAGTGGGCTTTGAAAGCGTTACAAAGGTATCGGAATCCTTAGGGTAGAGATCTCTTCAGGCAACCCTTGAGTCTCCTAGAATGTCTCCAATTAATATCAAGCCCTATAACCTCCTAAGCTCAACTGTTTTCAATGTTGTGGTTATTTTGTCATCTTTCAGGTTTGCCCCCAGTATTGGCCCACCAAGGAGGGAGGTCCAGGCACCCAGCTCTATGGCAACATTCTGGTGACCCTCAAGGGAGGGGCTAGTGGGGAACACTACTTCACTTCGTCTCTGCTCATCAGGAATGTAGAGGTATGTAGAGACCCCTATAATACTCTCAAAATAAACGGGGGGGGGGGGGGGGGGTCTTATGAAGAGCCACCCATCAGTAGAACTCCGTTGTCAGACCATGAGGATCGAGAGTGCCCAAGGAGCTTTCTTTTTAACTCACACGTAATTTGAACTTGTTCTTTACACTTCCCAACTGTCTTATCTAAATCATCTTTGATTAATGCTTTATCTCCTGTCCATGCACGCTCTACAAAATTATTTCAAACATTTACAAGTTTAATACATATGATACGATATTGCAACTTTAAACATGTTTAGTTGCAATTTTTAGTATGTGTAGTTTAGACATTTATTATTTCTTTTTATTGTAAACTGAAAGAAATTCATCAGGCTGTGTGGATACTGGAGTGTTACATACATGTATATGTATTTAACCATTCTGTTCAGTTTATGTCAAAGCTCATTTTGTTTGCTGTAGCAGTTGTTATACCAGCATGGAACACGGTTTGTCTATCTGTTAATGTGTATGCATATACTAATTTTCTATTCTAAAAAAAGAGTAATTGAAATAGACTGAATTGAAGTAAAATTGGATTGAGTAGAACTTCTATCTTTCCTGTGACACAGAAATCCTTGTGCAGACCTGTAACCCATTACTGGTTTAGTAACTGGCTGGATGGTGGTGTGCCCAGTAGCCCACAAGCTCTGATGTCTATGCTCCTACAGGTCCATAATACACATCAGGAAAGCTATGGTCCAGTCATTGTCCACTGCAGGTTTGTTCTTATCGATAATGTAGCAATGTGTTTAATAAATTTTCTTAACCTATATCATGAATTTGCTTTCCACTCCATTTTTAAATGCTGTGACATGTATTTTAGATTTGAAGGTTCATTCTATTATCAACTAAAATCTGATTCTTTTTTTGAGGGGGGGGGGATGCTCACGAAAAATGTACATTAGGTAGCTTATTTTATTCCATAGAGGCAGAGCCAAAATTTTACGATGTAGAATTAGTATTTAACTCTATTAACACTTTTAAGCAAAATAATATGACAAATTTTATTTAGAAAAAGTCTGATTGTAATTTTAGATGCACAGACAAAACTAGCAATTTTGCTCTTTACGTCTTTCCTGTGTCTTCATATGGCATTACATTTCGCTAAAGCTACCTTAGTTAATTTGAAGATATGAAACTGAAAATATTCTCTTGTTTGCAGTGATGGTGTTGGAAGAACTGGATTGGTGATAGCTACAGATATCAACATGCAGAGATTGGAGGAGAATCGTACCATAGACATCCCTCACACTGTGTCCACTATTCGCCAGGACCGTGGTCAAGCTATCTTGAATGTGGACCAGTATGCATTCATATACAAGGTAATAGGTCCAGGCCTTTGCTAATGATGATACATGATTGTAATATACTGCACCTTACCAGATGTTACAAATAACAAGTCAAATAGCCTTACAGTCTGTTATTGCCCTCGTCATTAGATTCAGTTATGATTCTGCACTGACGGTGCACATTCTCCACTTTACAGGGGAGCATTCAAGCCAGTTGCCATTTTGCAGGCACGCACATGCTAATCCCACAACATTCACATTTTCATCCTCCTGCATACCCATTTAACATGTGGGTGGAGAGAAGAAATTTAAATGAAATGCCTTATTGTTGGTGGTGTAAAATGAGGTAGACATTATTGTTGGATAATTCTTAACTTTTTGTAATTGTGTCCTGTCTCTTTTCGTTTCAGACCCTGTATGAATTCTCAAAGTTCCTGAGTAGCTCAGTGATGAAGGAGACCAGTGACACAGAGAGTGTTGTCCATGACAACCCCGATGATAGTGTCAGTGATACAGGCAATGAGGACGCATCTTCACAAGGAACCAACAGCAGTAGAGCTTCCAGCTACCTTGGTGAACTGTCCTCCAGTGTGAAGCGCCGTCTTGCTCTCAAGTTTCCCTCGCTCGGCATAAGCCTGCCAACCCAACTCTCGCCTACATCTAGTCGCATTTCAACGGGAGAGTTCGTTGTCATCAACAGCCCAAATTCCGCAAACCTGGATATGAGTGTGGTTTCGGGCTTGAGTGAATCAGAGAAGGGCGAGAGGAATAGTTACGCCTCCTCGCAGCATTCGCCGTATGATCAGACAAGCTTTTGTAATTATAACGATGTGTTTACCATAAGTCACAATGATAGTGCCAGACTGGTCCCTAAAGGAAGCGCTAGACGTTTCACTGTAGGACAGAGACCTATAAAAAGGGAATCCAGTGTTAGTATTCCAAGACCTGTATCTACCTTCTGCAGGGGAAGTAGGGCTATGAGCAGTATTGAAGGGTCCAATGCTTATGAAGACTGGAGTCCTCCATTTGGCCAGCCAGGTCAGTCCAACTTGCCACAATCTTTGTCTTCACCAAAGACAGATCTTCGCGAGCAGGAACTCTCAAACAGTAGCAGGGAGAGAAGTGCCACCTGTGGGTCTGGAAGATTCAGTGAGAGCTTGGCTAGTACAAACCCATTCAAGTTTGATGGATCTCACCATGAACTCTGTGCAGGTGAAGCAAAGGCACCTGTGGCTCACCATATCCGCCAGACGTCCTATCCTACAGACATGAACCCCTTTGGGTCTTCACAAACTCAAACCCAGTCAGACCCTCCATTCACCCGGTATCCCCCATCCTCTACTGTCTCACCTTCTGATCTCTGTGATACCTCAGAAAACAATTCGGATTCAAGACCAAACTCTAACCCCTTCCCTAGTGAACCCAGCCCAAGCAACTCTGACAGCCTATATCCTGAGGAGATCAATCCTTTTGGGTCTCCTAGTGAAATTGGAGATGGCTTTGTCCAATCCTCTCAGAGTGGCTCTTCTCTCAACAGTGCTTTTGTCTTCGTCTCACACCCTGATACCACAGACAATTTTGTCCGCCAGGGCACGTATCCTAAAGGGATGAACCCCTTTGATGAAAGCGGAAGCCTTCAGCGGATTCCGCTGCCTTCTGGTCATAGAGGAGGCCCCAATATGTTACACCTTTCACCTGTTCCTTATAAACAAAACAAGGCCAAAGATAGACAGTCAGAGGAACAAGTCAGTGCTAATGGACAAAATCCTTTTGGTGATGATTGGATGGACTCGGCTGAAGAAAGTTTTACTTAGCTTGGTCAATCAAGAAATAGTGACCCATGAAGGTACACCATATGTCATATCTAATAGTTTGTACTTTATTCTTCACATATCCCTACAGTACTCTGTGTATTACCTATTTAGAATGAATTGTATTTTGAATTGTGAATTTATATTAGGAGATAGAAAGAAATAGTCATATTACAAGTGCAGCAGAACTTTGTCAAAAGTTTTATTTGTTCAAAGAAATTTGAGTGCACGAAGCCCCCTAAGCCATACCCTTTTCCACTGGCCCTTTGTCAGAAAGGTCACTTGTTTTGGAACAGTACTACACTTTAAAGCAACCGAGATATAACTTGATGAATCCCTTTACATGATATATTTTGTTCTCCATTCCTGTAGTATTCAGTATATTTTAAAATCATTAATACTCAAGAGAGGTATAGCAATATGTAGGAAATGGCAGGGAGATCGCTCTGTTTTGCAAAGGTGTATTAGGCAAATAAATCCAGAATTGAAAATAAAACGTCCCCTCCCACTGTGTAGCAAAGCAAGGAAGTTTTATGCAATGACCCCCCCTCCCCCCCTCCCCACCCCTCCTTTTACATCTTTTAACATGTAACTAAAGGAAAACGTGGATGATAAAACACCTCTAAATTGGAGCCTTTTGAGAAGGCATTATACAGATTTTTAAAGCCCTTCGAATACAATCTATTTGTTTTTTAAAAACACATGTTTTCTTTAGAACCAAGGCTTAGAGTGTCTCAAGCATCATCGATGTGTCAAAAAACAAATATTTATCACAGACCTTGTAAACTAAAACTCCTCTAATTATTCAGAGAGACATGTTCTGGAAAATATCTGCAGATGGCCTGAAAATGTGATAGATTCACAGAAACTATAGCTTGGCCTCAAACTCTAGTGAATTTTGCTAAGGTTTGCTGGCACACACTGAAATAATTACCCTACTGTTTTGACAGTACAAGCATAGTGAAATGTTGTGGCATGAAAAGATGCATCTGGAGCGCAACATGCATACTGTTTAAAGTCCTAATTTTATTGCATTTAGGTAGAACATATTATTAAGCTATAGAGCAAATGAAAATACATTAATTACTGCTGATTAGGCGTACTGTGATATTACCCAAACTGTCATAATCGGTCAGATTACAACTTTTAATTCATCACTATAATACCAAAAATTTCGTCCTTTGCATTCTGGTCGCTTCTTTTTGTGCCTCTTTGTTTCGCTATGCTACTGTATGCGGATTGAGTTACATACCCAGAGATAATATGATAGTATGACAAAGTGTGGAAATATGTGTGAATATAACAGTGTGCTTCGGATGTTTTGAATCCAGACCGAAAAGAACTCTGATGACTGAATATGTGTGGTTTTCGTTTTATCTTCAATTTTCATATAGTAGTGCTATTTTTGTGATACCGGGTACATAAAATGTAAGGTGTATGTTTTGGCTGTTGAAAGCCAAGTTTGAGAACATCCTGTTTACAGGAAGTAAATATTATTTACAACAAAAACAGTGATTCTTTATGGTGCATTGTCATGTAGTCAAGATATTCTGACTCTTTTTTTTTTCTGTTGTCCTCTCTCTCTAAGTATGTTTGTGAAATTGCTTTGAAAATCAACTTGCTATTTGTTTTTCTTGTTTTGCCTTATTTCTGTCTTGCGAATAATGTTGCAACATAGTTTCAAAGGTTTTAATTTGTACCTTTGAATTGGTACAGTGCATGATAAGTTACATACATTTATCTGATGATGAGATTATAGTTTTTTTTTTCTCTCTTTGAGAATGCATTCATAGTGACAGAAATGTCTTTGCAATTTTATTGAAGCATGAAGGTAACTGTCATGCGAAAAGATAATTTTTCCAATTGTTTGTAGAAATTTTTTAATGATTTTGTATGCTAAAAGCTATATGAAAATTGGCCAAATAAAAATGTTTCATCATAGATGGTGTATTACACTTGAATCCTACATGTTGTTTCATTATATTAAACAAGTAATATCATTGAATTGTGCTATACATACAGCCATCATTTAATCACGAAAACAGATGTAAATTGAAATAGACCTGTTCACAAATATATTCAAATTTTATGCATACTTTTAAAACAAAGGTTGTTCTTGACAATCTGAAAGCTTGTCAGAGTCTTGTCAGACATAGCAGCAAGTAATGAATGCACACTGGATTCCAAGTATTGTAGTTCATTCATTAATAACGGGTTAATGGAATACCTCATCACTAGGTCCCCAGGAAAGAAACATCCTTAAATTGGAATAACTTTGTGAACAGGTCCATTATACAGATTTTTATTTTCCTTATGAAAGAGATTATAAGGACCAGATAAATGTGAATAGCATAATTCTTAAATATATGTAACATATAAAATAGTAAATATGTGTACATGGGAAAACAATTTTGTATTTTCATGTAAAGAGGGGAGAAATTAAGTAACATAAATGTATCTAAAATAAGTATGAAAAAAATAATCAATGTAAAAGAAATATATACACCATAGAGCACCTATGTTAAAAAGATGATAGAATATGCAATGCTATTTACACGCCAATGCAAATTTGAGAATGGTTGTTTTTATGTTCAGTGTGATATTTCTTTCTGCTCATCTTGAATCAAAATCTCAAAAGGAGAGAGAGAGAAAGCTACAGATCCAAAATATATGAATATTAAAAAAAAGATTTGAAGCCCACCATACATTATACAATCGGACTGCGATCTGATATTGAAAGAAAATGTAATAGCATTTCGATATAACCCTTTCAGGACAGGAATTATTTCAGGGCTAAATTGATCACATTTTGTTCTTCAAATTGGCAACAATAATATTTTTCTTTTAGTACTACAAGAGTGTAATAAGGGGTAATGTCTTTGAAAACAATATACATGGTTAAAAGAATTGGCGAAAAGTTGAAAAAGTTGCCAATTTTGATAAAAAACAAGGATTTTGAACCTCTCAATGTGTTGCCAATTTAAGGATTTTAAATCTTATTCTCCTTTTTAAAATTCCTGGGATCAAATGCAATATTGTCATGTAACAAAAATGGACACAGTGTGTGCAGAAATTTTTGCTCTTTCTACTCATGTATCTAGTATATTTTTCAGGGCTCTGAATCAAAAGTTATTGAGCCCAACCACAAAATGTGGTCAATTGTCTCGAAAGGGATAAACATTTAAACTTGTAAATTATTTGTAAGGTTCTAAAATAGTCATATAGATAGTAAAATACCGCCTATTGCGAGCTTTCTAGTCAGAGGAAAGGCTAATTCAGCTTGTCGTAGTGACGTCAGAGCAGTCCTACTATTGTCTACGATTTAAAACTGATTTTGACCCTTATTCTGTCCATAAGTATGACTGTGCACCAAAAGCTTACTGGTATGTTTAGTATTCATATTATTTTTCAGAACCTGAATCATATAGATTTTATTTGTTAAAATGCCTATATCAAATGCTATTGCGATTTATTTCCATAATCTGATCGCACGTGTAGTGTGCGTTGGGCCTTAGTGTAAAAGAAACGTATAAACCATAGACACTTATTTTTAAAAGCCTATAGAATATAATGCAATTTTTATACACACCAATGCAAATTTGAGAATTTTTTTTTGTATGTTACAATTCAATATTTTTGCTCTTAGAAAAAAACAAGACACAAGTGTAAAAGATATGTATAAACCATAGACACTTATTTTTAAAAGCTTATATGCAATTTTATACACACCAATGCAAATTTGAAAATGATTGTTGTTTTGTGGGGTTACAGTAAAATTTGCTCATCTTGTATCCAACTTGTGTGTGTGTGAATTATATCTTCAAGGCAAGAAGGGCTTTTTGTAATATCCTTCAACACAGAGTTAACTGCCTTCTGGCTCTCAATTGTCAATAATTGCTGTCTGTTTAGAGCCATAAGGGCATTACTCATATAGTGGAACACAGAGTTAATGCCCTTCTGACTCCAAACAGATGATGTGTAGTGTACCTGTAGTGGATTTCTACATATATGGCATGAATAGCTTATCATCTAACATATAGGCCTCATTATCACAGTATCTTCCATTCTGTATTCATGTTCATATTTTAACACACATGTACATTATTGCAGAATACCTAGACAGATTTTATTTTTATTGTCTAAATAGCTGATTAAAATCCAGCCATGAATTCTTGATAGGAAACCAGATGAATAAGTTTTGTTCTATCCATATCAATTGTTATGAATGTTACAAGCTAATGCATGGTCTTGTTTTATTGATTTTTTGGTATTTTTTCATTTTCTTTTTATTGCTGAAGATCTTGCCAGATATGTTTTTATGATCATGATATTTCATACAAATATTGATTTTGTTTTTGTTTTTCTGTTTGTTTCATTATTGTGCTAGTTCACATTTTTAAGTGGCAGTTTAATTTTGGTCTGACCAGATCATTCTAAACGACTGATGAAAAGTGGTGAGAAATGTTAGTTTCAGGAGTGACATTTATATACATAATTTACCCTTTCGAGACATTTGACCACATTTTGTTGTTTGGCTCAATAATTTTTTATTCAGAGCTCTGAAAAATATACCAGATGCATAAGTAGATAGAGCAAAAATTTGCGCAAATATTACATGTATGTCCATTTTTTTTGCATGACTATATTATCTTTGATGCCAGGAATTTTAAAAAGTAGAATAAGCTTTAAATCCTTAAATTGGCAGCATAATGAGAGGTTCACAATCATTGTATTTTATCAAAATTGGCAGTTTTTTAACTTTTCAACAAAATTATTACCACGTATAGGTCTACTATTTTCAAAGACATTACACTGTATTACAATCATGTAGCACTAAAAGAAAAATATTATTGTTGCCAATTTGAAGAACAAAATGTGATGAAATTCCTGTCTTGAAAGGGTTAAGGGGATTCCTTGCCACATTTCTAGTTGTTAAGAAAGGTATATTTTTATTGTTTATGATTATGTACAATGAAGGAAAATCTGTGTGATTTTTTCCTTCTTTCATGAACATCACTTGTGTGCTGCTATCAGAGACGATTTATGAAAATTTAGTGAAATATTTTAACCAAGAGAGTCACTTCTTCTGCATATTTTGATTTGTAATCTTTTATATTACAAAGAGTATTCATACATTTAATAAAAATGATATATATTTTATGATTACAATATTTGTGTATGATCTTTGTTACCTATTTGACTTATACTTGTTGCGAACTAATAACATTATCTTTCTTTACACATGCAATTCATTGAACATAATTTGTACTGGAACAATAGACCTGTTCACAAATATATTCAAATTTTATGCATACTTTTAAAACAAAGGTTGTTCTTAACAACCTGAAAGCTTGTTAAGCGTGTCAGACATAGCAACAAGTAATGTATACAAACTGGATTCCAAGTATTGTAGTTCATTCATTAATAACAGGTTAATGGATACCTCGTTACTAGGTCCCCAGGAAAGAAACATCCATAAATTTGAATAAATTTGTGAACAGGTCTATTGGACAAAGTCAGGACCATGATTTTGTGCTCTTATTGCTTATGCATGATACATGTAGGTATTAATGTACTATGGATAGTTAAGGGTTGTTAGTAAATGTCAAAAAAAAAAAAATACAAACTTAGAACAGATTGGTGAGGTACAAGTCATGTACATGTATTTCATATTTTTTTAATCCTATGTGGAAGCACATGAAGGAAGCAAAATTGACATGGGAATGGTTTCTCAGGGAATACTGTACAGTTATACTTGAACAATTTTAGAAATACATGTACATGTACATTACATGAAATTAATCTTGGGCCAAGATATCTCTGTTCCCATTTCTGTTTTCAGACAGAAAATTTTGTCGACAAATTTGTAAAAAGAAGAATGACAATGAAAATTGTATACTTTATTACAAAATTATCCTTTATTCATATTCTTTTCGAACAATATACAAAAATTATCTCACACTTTTCATACTCATTTAACATTAAACTACATGTAATACAAGACAATTGCAAAATAATTATAGGCACTTTTCAAGTAGCAGACACATTTCACATAAACAAAAATAGTTAAAGGTACATATTGCATTCACTTGAAATCCATTTTTAATACGGTATTGGGCATGGTGGAAATCTTTCACAATTTCAAGCTACACATGGCATGTACATGTCCTAGAATTACTGCTATTTGCATTACAGAACCATTGTAATGCATCCGCTAAATTCCCCCAAAGACATATAATTTCACAGGCTAAACATAACTTTGCTTTGGTTAATTTGTTCAACAGCAAAGAGGGACTCATTAACTGTTATAAAAATGTTGCTTTGCTTTCAATACTCTATATTCAGAAGTACAGTGGAGCCTCCTTACAAAAAAAAAAAAAAAAAAATTTTGTGGTGAACAAGCTAACTTCCTTGGTCCCCAGGAGTTTGTTATAAAGGGGTTCCACTGTATAATAATTCATCAAGTCCTGCATGTAGGTAGTAGCTAAAATGAAGGAAAATTGCAAAAGTTAGCTTAAAGGTACTTCATCCCTTTTGCAGCCCTAAATGTTGTGTGTATGCAATAAATTACAAAAGAATTATAATTGGAAAACATGTCGGATGTGAATGGATTATAATTTTCTTTTAAGTAAGAAATAACAATTTAGTAACACTTTATTTTCTTTTATTTGAAAAATATTGTGTAACTTTTAGAATTACAGAGTTACTAGTACATGTACTTGTGTAGCTTTCTGCGACACAAGCAAGATTTTCATTTCTTACAAAGGAGTTATAGAGCTTGTGACCGTGAAATTCCATTGGTAGTTTCTACGGGGTAACCTTGCTAGTCATAATGACCACTATTCATAAGAACCGCTATCCATAATGCATGACTAAATGAATAAATAGCGGCCTTATAAAAAGCGAGCAAACCACAGACAAATTACCTCACTATTCACAGGGACTGCCATTCATAAGGACTGCTATTTACAAATAGCGAGCAGACCCCGTTTCTACAGGATGTCTACTAAACCTGTGCAAAGTTTCGTGAAATTTTGTGTAGACAAAACAATATTAGTTTTCACATAATTATTTCACAGGTTTGATATTCTTTCTGATTTGAGGTGAATATAAATATTTCTAACAACAATCTGCACTTCTATGAAGTTCACCTCTCAAAATTTTATGAACAATAATCAGGAATGCATAACTTGAAAATGATACTGATCTACTAGAAACTGATTAAGATTATAACTGGCAAGATTTTAATAAATTTCTTGAACCATTTCAAAATTCCTTGTATAAAGACATTTCAGTATACTTATAATACTGTATTCTTACATGTAATCTATGCATCTAACTACGTACAATCAACAAAGAATTGAAATTAAAGTAGCCTCTTTGAAATAAAACTAACATGTCAAGAAAATGCCAACAGACTACTGTATCACATACAAATTTTAAATTTTGTTAATAGCAAGTTAACTTCCATGGGAGCTGTTTGACATAATTTTACTATTATTTGATTTGAAGATAATGTTAAGTACTGTATATGGCATAAATTTTGCAGCCATAAATTTTCAGGAATAGGACTAGCCAGACTATTTCGCGAGTGGTTGAATTCGCGATTGGGAAATTCTAAGATCTATACAGCAATGATGATGTACTTTCTCAAAACCAAGTGGTGAATTTCTGACCAGGAGACAACAAATTCAACTAACCACTTATATTGCCAATATTTTAGCGTGTTGTTAAATTCGCAACCCACTAGCTATTCATGAAATTCGTGAAATTAAACCCCCCGTGAAATATATGGCGTATACAGTACTCGCAGTGGAAGGAGAGAAACCATCTGAACAGTTCCTCTGAATTTTTCATCATATACTATGCATTGTTTGGACCAGTATAAAAGCTAAACAGCACCACCACAAATACATGTATGCATATATGGATAAAATATTCTAAACGGTCTATATGTAGTCCTTAAAACAAAATGATGAGATCTATATTGAATATTACACAGCAGATGCACATTCTTTATCAATTTAAATGGCACTTATTATTTATAACTCTTCACCCTGGGCGGATGAATGAAGCCTGTGTTGTGTGTTAACATGCCCCTCCCATTTCATTGACGCAGGCTACGTTAAAGTGGAAAACACTCTGTCCCTCGGATAGGATGTTAAATGGAGGCTCCGTGTAGAGTAGAGTCACCACCCTTGCACGTCAAGAACCCACTATACATTATTCATAGAAGAGTAGGGGGGAAACCCTGGTGTAGTGGTAGATGTACACCTGCACATCCCAATCAGTTATATCGGGAGGAGAGATCGGAAGGTTACGGTGATTCACTTTGCCTTTTCCCTCCCAGGCACAGGTGACACCAAATCATTAATAATAACAATTTTGCTGGAATTCTAAACACTAAAGATCAACTTATTTACTATTAAACTTAGTACTGCAAGTGTGCAATTGTTACTTTGATTTCTGCAGCACACCATTCAACACATTTCATTTCACTCTAAATTTGAACATTCTCTGTTTACATACATGTACATGTACTACCTTTAAATACTGATACATGTATATGATAGGTATCTACGTACATACATACACACATGTATAATCATATCACATAGACCACTCATCTTCCAGAAAACTACAATAAACAACTTTCATATAACAATGCATTATTCAAAGAACATCTGAAAGACTAGCAAGTCTATAAAATCAAGAATGAGTTCCATGATTTGGAGAGAAAAAGGGATAAATGAGTTTAACGGAATAAACACCCGTTTTGATAGGATGTAAAATTTCTGAGCATATAAGAAAAGATTGAACCACAAAAATGGCTCGATTTGGGGTTCAATCTTAAACTCAGTTGCTATAATGAAGACATTTTACTCAGCAAACTGTATAGACTCCCATTCGATGTAATACAAAAATTTCGGAACCCACATAAAACAAAAGCTTGATGTAAAAAAAAACACCAAAAAAAAACCCCCGAAAATGATTCATCATCCAAGTTCACACACTAACCGCATTCACTGTGAAGAAAGTTAAACTATTTCCCATTTTGATTTATGAACCTAAATTTGCTCTGGGTTACATTTTGTCAAAGAAAAAGGGGAAAGGTTGTGGGTTGCAATTGTCTTTTGGGTTTCATCCTAGGTTAAAGTTACGAATTCAACTCCGGTAAGAAATTGACCGCAGAACTCTTGCCACTGGAGCACACGTCTTACAAACTTATGATGAAATGCCATATTTCTATGAGCCCCAACAAAATAAAAGCTTGGTAATGTAGAATTTATCCTGATGTAGAGTTCAACTTCTCACACACTTACTGTGTCCCTCATGATGAGGAAAGTCCCTTCCCCACACATGAAACTACATGTTTTTGGAACATCATTGTCTTCCATCAATTTATGGTGGTGTACTCGTCCAGAAAGTCCTCTTTCCTGAGAGCAACCCTCTTCTTGCATGCGACGACAACTCCTCCGAAGACAATGAGGAGAACGGGGATACCCAGACCAACGGAGATGATGGAAATAATGAGGATTGAGAGGCTGTCACTAGGTGGGGTCCCATATCCAGCCACGCTGTTCCTGTTAGATGGTGAACAAAGAGGGAGAAGGAGTGAAAAAGAAGAACCCCAAGGATGGGCATTGATATGTTTTCAGGATAGGAATTTAATAAGTCTCAAAAATTTTTGGCAGATCAATGCTCAAAGAAACATGTTTCATGCATCTTCAATAGAAAAAAGGAGCCAGGTGAGTGGGTGGGTGGGGGAATGGGGGTTATCAATTCACCCCTTGCTTAAACTAATAATAATAATAATAATAATAATAACAATAATTCATAAAGTGCAGAAACTATGTATGTATGTATATATATATATATATACATAATTCCTACTTAAGGCGATTTTTTTTTTGGCGAAATATTCGACGGAAGGGGGAAGCCGACGTTAAGAATTTTTTCGATTCGCCTTAACGTTTTCGGCACTGTTTTTTCCCATTTCCATAGGGGTAGGAGGCATTCTATCGATATAAACGTAAAGGGCACCAAATTACTTATATTACTAATTTACTACAAAGTTTTGTTCAGTAGGGAGAACTCATTTTCGTATAATATAATGTGGAAAATCTATATATGTATAACTCCTGGGTATCTAACGTACTAAGTTGGACTTTGGACTTAGGGCGATGTCTGTTTTTCTTGATTATATCAATAGTTTGGGGATTTACTAAAAATACCTTAACGCACACAAAAAGTAGTTATTGTAGGATTCTTTTTGCCATAAATGCAAATTGAATCAAATTAATTCTAAACATATACAAACATTTTGAATCCATTAATTCTCTGTAACGTCATTTTGCGCTGATATACGTATATACAATAAAATATAATAAAATTCGCCTTTCACTTGAATCTAGGTAGATATATTCTACTATGCTGCAAGAGCTCCTGCTGTGCTTATGACTATGATGAGTAATTAAATGAAAAGATATGCTTTTAGTTTTGATTTGAAAGTATTTACAGTTGGTGATTTCCTGATTTCTAATGGTAAGTTGTTCAACAGTTTGGGGGCTGCGCAGACAACTGCTCGATCTCCTAAGGTTATTTTTGTTTTATATGATGGGGTTTGCAGTAGTAGAGTAAACTCTGTTGAACTCAACTGAGAAATAAATTTTGACCACTTCTATGTGATTGTGAGCTGGTACTTGCAAAATACCTCTTCCTGGTGTATGGGTACAACTGTACATCCAAGTTATAATTGTGAATGATGCAAGTTCACTTACCATACATAATATTTGGTAGCCTTGTAAAAGCCGTCTTTACTAATACCGAATGACATATTGAAGCTTCCGAGATCTAACTGTTCTAACGCAGACACATTGCCGAAGAAGGCATGGGCTATGCTGAAACTGCTGATGTAGTGATTTGTAGCATTCATTGAATAGGTTTTAATCTAGAGTTTTGAGATGAAGTAAAAAATGAAACAAAAATCTTACTAAATATTACCTAAATTCATTACGGTATCACTGATTAAGTTGAAATATTCTGAAGCTTATAATTAAACTTGATTCTAAAGAAGATAGGAGTATTACTGAACAGAAGAGATGATTCACCCTGTTAAGTTAATTTCTGTGAGGAAAGAGGGCAGAAAGACAAGATCCTGGATCATATCATTCTAAATTCCTGGCCCCCGTCTTATTAACAACTGCAACTCATTCATATCAACAGCAATTCTGTACTAAAGAGCTTTTAACCCGTTGTCTACTGAATTTTCTAACTCCCATAGGCTTAATACAAGGGCCTCCTGGTTCCCATAGTCAATGATTGGAGGACTTGCAGCCAATCCAGATCAATCGCAACTCTACACCAAGGTTTGTGAACAATTGCAAATTTGAAACAATGATTCTGATTGGTTTAACTGGTCAGCCTTTTGAACGATATGTGCATGCAACAATGTTCTTGATTGGCTTCTGCCATTTTGCAATTGATCGCAATCTTTTGTGTCATGGGGACCTGGGCCCATATTCAGTTCAATACTTAAGAATGAAATATGAGTAGTTTACTTAGTTTTCGGCTGAGATTAGATACTTCAGCAATTTTGGTATTCAATTGAATCATTTCGCTAAGTATTTTACCCTAAGTCTAAGACAGCTCCCTGGCAGACTTAAACCAGCAGTATAAGCTGTGCACAAGCAAATCATATAAGCGCACATCTATTGTGATGCATTTATTGCGCATGTTTTTGGACAGGATATGTGACGTCACAATGGATATCAGTAAGTATTTTGTTTTAAAGTCGGCTCGCTAAAGTAAAGTGCTTAAATTTGATCTGAATATCATTTAAGCCAGTTTACTTATCTAATCTATATGCTAAGTAAATTGCTAACTTAATGCGCGTTTTGATTTGAATACCACCCCAGGTGTTATTTTTATGCTTTATTACGATTCTGAAATATTCCCTAAGCACTTTTTGAGAATATATATATATATATATCTATATATGAAACTCAGAACTAAAAATGTATTTCTTCAACTTCTTGTTTCTATGAAACTCAGAACTAAAAAGCTATTTCTTCAACTTTTTGTTTCTAACAATATGACTACAAATTATTATGTGCATCCCAGGAAAAAAGTCTGAACTTGAAGATAAAGGTTGCTCTTCTCCTGATAAAAAGACGGCTGTTCTATCAGTGAGTCATCACGCTCAGAGCCAACAAGTTCATAAATTTTTCAAAATAAGTCATCATATTGGGATGGACATTTTTTCTGGTAAACATTTTATTCTGTAAGATCATTTCAAGGCAAGACCTTGCTTGCACATTCACAGGTGAGCTTATGAGATTCTTTTTTACTGTACAGAAAAAAGTACACATCTTTGACAAACTCTCACAGCATTGAACAATATGGCATGAGAACTTACAGGTGAAGCAGCTTCCGTGTTTCTTTCAGCGCTGGTGTATGCAATAGGTTTCCACTGCATAAAACTTCCTTTCTCGGAATGACTGGTTTTGTTTAATACCACCTGGTATGTCTATTCAAGAAAAAGTAAGTGACACAAAGATGAATGAAAGAGGACCACTTATCTAAAAATATACTGTGAAACATGTAAATAGAAACCACTCAAGGGAGACAAAAAAAAGCTGTCTTTATAGACAGTTGGTTTTTAGTTCATGTACATCTCCCTTTAATGCATATTTCAATGAGAGACACTAAAAGGGCAAAAATGTGGTCTTTGTGAACAGGTGATCTTGCTATATAGGTGGCTACTAAACCAGGTTTCACATTAGAAGACATAAAATCACCCTCCAAAACTAAAGCATCTGTCCATTCAACATTCCTCTGTCCCCTATCATGGACCTTTCTAGCCAGGGCAGGCAGTCCATATAATGATATCCTGTGCATGCCTGCCCCTCCTAGACTGATCCCAGAAAGTAAACGGGGTGTTCAGACACAAAAAATTTATACCAAAACGGTATAGCTATATGATGGATTTATGTGTCTGGACGCTGACTAACGAAACATCGTATAACGAAATGGCGTATGACGAAACTAGGGTCAGAGCATCGTTACGAACTAGAACTCGATAACGAATCATCTTTCCGTGTGTCTGAACGTATGACGACCATAGAACGGTATAACTGGGTGGGGCTTAACGTGAGTGCGTGCGAAAGGTGACTTTACCAGGGGGCAGGGGCTAGTGGCAACCATAACAACATGCGCAGTGGAAAACTGGGCATCTATACAATGTTTTTTCTAATCGGTCGAGATATGTGTCCATAGGCTATACGATGAAAATTTTATACGTTTCTTTATCGAGTTTCGGTATAAACGTTTTGTGTCTGAACAGGGGGTAAAGCATCTGTCCATTCAACATTCCTCTGTCCCCTATCATGGACCTTTCTAGCCAGGGCAGGCAGTCCATATAATGATATCCTGTGCATGCCTGCCCCTACCAGACAGATCCCAGAAAGGTAAAGATGATTGTTTATTGATGAGATGCCATGCTTTCTTACAAGTCTACAGTTTTACATTCCATTGCATTTCGTGTCACATCAAGCAATGCCCCTCCCCCCCCCCCCCTTCTACCACTACCCATGCCTGTATTCTACTTACTTTAAAAACAGCTGGTGTGTATTCGTCATCTATGCTGGAGATAGACTTGAGGATAATGTCCGAGGAGTGAGCTTTGGACTGATTCCTCACAATGAGCATCTCCAGTGCATACCTGGTGTTGTTGTAGTTCTGTTCTAGGTTGTCGAGGACCAGCGAAAACTCGGTTGTGTTTGGTAAATGCTGTAGATGAGGGAGATCTTTGCTCCTGCCTTCAACCCCAAGGCATTGAACCTAGCGGGACAAAAATGTGGATGTGTAACATGTAAGTTGAAGTGAATGGCTATGCCCAGTTCGGGGTATTGCAAATACTAATAAACTTGTGTGGGGCATTGCACAGTGATCAAAGCGCATTGCAATGACAAACTGCTCACAGGCAAATATACTTTAATTACAACAATGACTTTATGAAAGGCCAAAGGGCACTAAGAGAAAAAGACACACAAAACCCTCAAAACAAATTAATAAAAACACACCAGGCAGTTTCTTGGAAATGAATGAAACTTGTATTTGATGAATACCAAAGGAAAGAGAGCTTTTTATCTAATGTTTGAAAACATGCAAAATAGAACAAAAATTCACTCTGTCACCCACTTTTAGTCAAAGGGCAATTTTCCAGATAAGGGCAAACACAGTGACCTGCTATATCTCTTTAAATGAATATTTGTTAACATTCGGAGGTTGTGCATTCTAATTCTTGGATCCCTGTTAGTGTCAAGCTCTGGGCCCCGTTTCATAAAACTTGTTATCGGTATTAAACAAATGCCTCATTACTATGACAAATTCGCTCTCAGCCAATCAGATGCAAGGATTTCAGTAGCTTATAACAGTTATTGCAACTTATTATTGAAAAAAAGTTTTATGAAACGGAGCCCTGGGGGCATTTCATCAAGTGTCTTGTCAGTGATTTTTACTGACAAATTTGCTCTCAGCCAATCAGATGCAACGATTTCAGTAGCTTATAACAGTTATCGTATTGCAACTTGTTATGAAAAAAAAAAAAAGTTTTATGAAACGGAGCCCTGGGGGGCGTTTCATCAAATGTCTTGTCAGTGATTTTTACCGCCAAATTTGCTCTCAGCCAATCAGATGCAAGGATTTCAGTAGCTTATAACAGTTACTGTAAATTATCAGTGAAAGCAAGTTTCATGAAATGGGGCCCTGGTCTTTACCTTTAATGCAAGGGATCCATTCTCGGCAGCCGGTTTCCTGCTTAGCTCTGTCTCAAAGAGGGCGCTGTTTTCTGTGCTATTAATGGTGACATTTAACCACGTCAGATCGGATATGTCCACTGTCCGTGTTATGTTGACCTTTGTGATGTCTGCTGTGTCCTTTTTATCATCATACTCTAACAGCTGTAGGAACATGAAAATAAATGGATTTTTTTTCCCTTCAAATTTCAGTGGTTAGTAATAAGCTTGTGTTACTTGTAGAAACTGATTTTAGTTCCTCAAGTCTACATAACAGTATAGACTCGTTATGTGATAAGTTAAAAGAGAATCTGAAAAGTGTGAATACAGTGCATCTGCAATTTCATATTTTGTATTTCATCATGCTCATGTTATGCATAATTGATAGTAGTCATAGTGATGTTTTTACTCTAATTGTTGATGCATTTAAGCATTTTTATCTCACACAAAGTAATATCTTCCTTGTTGTACCAAAAAAGTACTAAAAGTATAGCAACTATTACTATGAATAAAAAAATGAACACAAAGGTAAATAAAATAATCTGACACCTACACCATGAACCTTTTATACAAAAAGTGGCTCTGAAAAATATATTTTTGAACAAAACTTTTGAACAAGATCTGTTTCATATCAAGTAGAACAGCAATGTGCAAAATTGTTTTAAAGTACTGTGTCCAGACTTTTCTTGGAATTTGAACAAAATGATGCTTGTTTGAGTTTGCAAATTAGCATACGAGAGTCCTCAGTGAGGATGTCTTCCTATTCTAATGATTTTAGTAAAAAAAAAACAAACTAATAACAATTTTACCCTTGATATGACAAAGGCTGAGACTGAAAACACATCTCCTTTAGGGTTGAAAGTGATAGCCCCTCCCTCCTTAGCAACAAGCTTCCTCCAGTCCACCTTCATCGTGGCCTTGGTCGTTGTTCTCACAACAAGCAGACTTGGTGCTCCGATGGAGCTCCAAATATGGTGGATGGTGTCCGTCTTCCCTTTCGCTCGGAAGTGGACAAGGTTGTAGAAAGAGCTGTTTGTGCCCTTGCATTCTGGGATGTCACAGTCATCGTTGTAGGTGACTGTCACCTGTTTGATAATTGTGGACGAGAAACAATGAGTGGTTTTGCAGTGAAGGTATGGAGTGTGAGGTTATCTACAAGGCAGTGTTTGTAGATAGGCAATGTTTACTGCCACACCCATGTGTCTTTACCATACAGTCTAACATGTGTGGCGGTATCCATAGCCAAGTTGTATGGATACAGCCACATCAATCCGCATTGCACATTATTCATGCGCCTATGATCACGAAGGAAATAGCCTCCTCTTTTGATCGAATGATACTTAGTTTATCACCAATTAACAGTTTTTTCATCACAAACTTTACTAGTTTTTCATTCGATTTGAAGAGTTTCTCACAAACCATGTTATTGCTTGGAAGCTTATTCTTACATGTAGCATTGGTTTATAAACTATGTTTATAAACCAAGTTTATCAACCATAAACTAACTTTAAAAAAAAAATTATTGGGCATTTGGTTTGCAAAATCATACAACTTGGCTATGGATAGTACCACCACACACATGTGGCTGTACATGATAAAGATACACGCATGTGGAAGTAAACACTGCCTATAGGCCCTTGCCTATGTAGGACTGTGTCCAACATTCACTGTTGCAGCAGTCAAAAACAGACAACAAAATTGCTCTAAGCAAGATTTAATTTTCTTAAATTTGCTAGATTACTGATTTAGGGGCTCTTCAACTCTTATTCTTTTACAAATTTGGGCAATTGGGGTATTCAGAATTGAAAGTGAAATTTTAAATAATTATTTTCCTCTCATGTATGAATGATCTAGACTGGAAAAACGCCTGCTGATACACACAAATGCTATTGAAGCCTATTCACCCGTAAAAGCTAGTCAGGAGTACAAGGTTATCTTCAGATAAGCTTGTACGTACTACATGAATGTACATGAAGTGTATCATGCCTATCTACAAAGTATAAGTACAATAACCTTGCATAAACAGTGTGAGTGGATACTGGATTACTGCTAAGCATCTATACTCAGCTATGCGCAAATAATGGCATTCTTGTGAAATAAGCCACCCGGCATTCACTTTGTACAAATTGTAGTCTACATAGTACATGCAGTTAAGTGCGTGTAATGCCTTTCATTTTCAGCATGTTCATAATGCATGATGAGGGTTCACATCCTCCATTGACTTTACACGGCAGTGTGTTTGTACACACTCGATGACCGATGGCTTATTTCACGAGAAGGCCCCCATTTTTATGGGTTTTACAGCTTAGATCGACTACACTTTCTTTGTCAATGACATGGACATGGTAATCACTACACCGCACAGCGGAACCCCGAACAGCACTTGTCGCTGAACTTCCCCGAGGACCGCTCACTGCAGAACCGACGAAATGCGCATCTTGCAATTGCACAGCATCACGAACAAAATTATGATAAAATCAAGTAAATGGAGTCATTTATAAACGAAAATACATCTCCACTTACGTTTCTTGACTCATCGTCGCATAATACACCAACTTTGATCACTGAAATGAGGAATAAACAGAGAAAACTTAACCTGAAGACACTCATGTTAGCGGTAGAATTGTCACTTCGTCTTCGTTGACTGATTTCCGCTATTGACTAATGGTCATGTGATGAAGTAACGTGACCCATATAAAGCATGTGCACCTGTTTGTGTCTCCGTAAAAAAAGGGAAAACTACGGGCCGTTCTACTTGACGACATGGCAATAATATATTTCATCTTCAAGTCAACTTGATATCCATCATTATCCATATCATGTCGAAATGAAAAGATATTTAACTTATCATGTCGACTTATCAACTCTTATTTAATAGTCGACATGGCGAAATGAATTAGCTTGCCAAGTTGACTTCACAAAAAGTTCAATGGTGACATAAATTACCTTGCCAAGTCGACAAGTAGAATGGCACTTTAACGCTTCCGTAGAAAACACATTTTGCAAATTATTCTATTGTTATCATTGGTTGTATTGGCAATGATTTAAGAAGCCTAGAATAAAAAACCAAGCCGCATGATCTTTATTTCTTAATAATCCTGCCGGTGAAATAGTGTGGGCCTATAGCTTAAATCAACCCGTGGGGGGGGGGGGGGGCACCGGGGAGAGGCAAAAAAAAAAAAAAGAGAGAGAGAGAGAGAGAGAGAGAGAGGGAGAGAAAGAGAGAAAGAAAGTAAGTAAGAAGAAAAACAAAAACGCAAAAATAAGAATCAAACAAATAAAACGACAAAAACACGAATGTGCCCATTAATTCTATTTCTTTCTCTCTTTCCATACCGACCGCGGCCCCTCCATTGTTTTAAAACAAAGAGAATAGGTGGTGGTGTGTGACAGTGGCTCCGTCATGGGGGGGGGGGGGGGGTGAATCGGCTATCGATCAATAAAATTTATATATTTCATAAAATTCACACGAATAAATATATAAATCGAAAAGTGTGAGGATCTAACAGGCCAGAAAAGCCACTGGCTTGAGATTGTAGGGGGATCCATAACAAAAATGACAGTTTGGTGATATACATGAAGTAGAAAAGCATAAAACAAGTATAATAATAATAAAAAGTAAAGAACATAAAACTAAATAATAATATCGTTCTAAAAATAACAAAAAACAACAAACAAACAAACAAAAACAACATTACAGTTAAGGACGTAAGTTACATCACAATTTTTTTTTAAAAGATGCAGCTTATTTTGGCTTTAAAAGATTTTACGGTTGTCATATTTTTAATAAGCAAGGGGTCAAGATTATTCCAGGATTCAGCACCTTTATATTTTATTGAATTCACCCGTCGCATGAGTCTCAATCGTGAATATGACAAGAAAATATTATCTTTTTGTTTTGTATTAATTTGACATGTTTTTTTTTTTTCTCAATGGATAAAATAACCATCAAAGACAGCTGGGAACATATTGTTCATAATTATGACGATACATACATAGTATACTATTTTGATAGTTATATTATCAGATAGATTGACAGTACTGAGTTTCTTCGAATGAGGCGGGGTATGCATAGGCAATATAATTTAAACATAAACATGTAAAAGAAGATCTTTCTTTTGTAAAACAATTAACACGAGTTGGCCCCTCCCCATACAAGAAAAAGACTACGGTAATCTAAATAAGGCAAGAAAATTGCATTGTATATACAAAGTGCATGAAAAGGGTTTTCAGAGCTGGTAAATCACGTAGCTTACTCAACATACCAATGGACATGCTGAGCTTTCCATGAATATGACTGATGCATGTGATTGACCCATGAGAGCATATCATCTATTCGTATACCTAAAAAATTATATTGTTTACTCTGTCTGTTGTATCATTATCTGGTTTAAACGAGAAAACAAAAGTTGAGATGGGTAGTGTTTATTTGAACGAAAAACAAACAACCAAACAAACAAACAAACAAACAAACAAGTCATGTATTTTGTTTTGTCAGTGTTCAGAAATAATTTGTTCGCTTTGAACCAGGTATAGACTTTTTGAATTCGATATTTGCATAATTCTGAAGAGTACTTTTATCAGAATAAGAAATATATGCGAAAGTGTAAAAGGAAAAAAAACATCGCGCCCACATGTGTACAAAAAGATTGGAAAGACACCCCCCCCCCCTCCCAGGCATTTGCATGACAGCTTTGACACCGTCTTCATCTCCATTACTTTCTTTCATACCCCCTCTCTCCTCCTCCTCCTGCTCTCTCTACCTCTCATTTTCCTTTCTTTTCTTTCTTTCTTCCTCAGTCTCTCATTTCATCCCTCTTGCCTTTCCATTCATCATTCATTCATTAATTCTCCTCCTTCTCCTTGTCCTTCTTCTCTTTCCCTTTCTTCTTCTTCTTCTTCTTCTTCTTCTTCTTCTTCTTCTTCTTCTTCTTCTTCTTCTTCTCCTTTTTCTTCTATCTCTCTCCCCTCTCTTCTTTTTCCCTCACTCTCTTATTTTTACAAAATCAGGATTACTTTCACAACTTCCAATTATATTGCTCAGTTTGACCTTCCGTTTAGGCGCCCAATTACTCATGTTTCATGTTTTTATTCTAGCGATACACAGATTTCACAAAGAAATGCTAGGCATTGAATCTTTTTTTGTTCTTCTGAAGAACATGAAGTTTGTGAGAGTGAAATCGTTTATAACAATCTCATGCCCAAATATCAACCTTCCAATCAGTGGAGGTGCGTGGGTCTAGCCTTAGAATGGCCGATTTAGGGGGGGGGGGGGCACTTCCGGCCCGTGCCCCCCTTTTGAAAGAAAAGTGTACCTTGTACCCCCTTTTGAACTGATAACTTTTGTTGTTGTTGCTTGTCAAAGAATTTTCGGAGATTTGTGTGCCCCCCTTTTACAAAATCCTACATCCGCCCCTGTTAGAGGGGGGCCAAAGGGGGGGGGGTCCACCCTGATAATAAGTTGGTTTTAAAGAAGCAGAAACATTAAAGAAACAAACAACTTGTCATGCTTGCAGTTTTAGCAAAATCCGATAAAAAAATAAGAAATTTTTGAAGATGAAAATAGTCAAACACAAAAATTGGCCACTCTGTGCCGTATCTTGCGAGGTCGATCCTCTCCCTTTTGCCCTGTACTACAAAAATCATGAATTTTCATTTTCTCCCAAGAAACTATGCAATCATGAATGCACCCTACAATCACTGCACAATATGTTTTTACGCATACCGGTAACCTGTATAAAACAAAATAATGTATTCCTTCATCAACAACTAAGAAAATGAAAATTTTCAAAGTTTTCTGAACAGAGCAAATGCATGGGAGAGGATCTTACAAGATACGTCACGCCCGGACGTCACGACTTGTGTTTGTTTGATTACTTAAACTTTCACTAATCTGTTTCTCTCATTTTTCTGCTCTTATCAAAATCATTTCAATACTAGGATGGACTTTCTAGTAAGATGCAAAAGAATAAGGCCATCGAATAGAGTGAAGGTGTGGAAGAAGTTTCTCTTTCTCTGTCTTTCGCTTGGATCCCCCTCTCTCTTTCTCTATTTCCATCTTTCTTTCTGTTCCTCCCTCTCTCTATATCCCCTCCCCTTCTACTCTCTCTCTCTCCCCCCCCCCCCTTGTTTTTGTCATACTGGATCCAGCCCACCCTACTCTCTACCTCTCTCGTTATCTCCCTCCTTTCTCCCCCTCTTTTTTCCCCCTCTCTCTCCCTTTCTCTCTCATAGCTGTCTCGACTTCATACACAAAATCAATAAATCAAGATAGCCAAAGCGCTGTTTTCGTTCTTGCAACACGGTATTTGATTTTATTTTTCTGATTTAGCCTAAATAGTAAATTCATAAGCTTGATTTCACTATTGTCTACGGTATAGCTTTAAAATCGAGATAAAATCATCTATATATGCACGACTATTTAAAGGGAAAGTCCACCCTGGTATTTAGTTGATTTGAATAAAAGCAGAAAAATGAGAGAAACAGATAAGTAAAACTTTAAGCAAAATCCGATAAGACATAAGAAAGTGATGAATTTTTAAAGTTGTAATTAATCAAACACAAATTGGCAAATCGCGTATCTTGTGAGCTCCTCTCCCATTTGCTACAGTACAGAAAATTTTATAAATTTTCATTTTCTTAGTTCTGATGAAGAAATAGATTTGTTTCATACAGGGTCCGTGTAAAAACATATGAGCAATCATTATATCTAAGGTGCATGTATGTTTGAATATTTTCTTTTGAGAAAATGGAAATGAATGATTTTTGGGGTACAGGGGAAATTGGAGAGGAGCTCGCAAGCTACTTCGCGGAGTTGCCAATTTATGCTTAATTGATTGCAACTTCAAAAATTCGTAACTTTCTTATTTCTTATCGGATTTTGCTCAAACTTTCATTGCTTCTTTTAAAATCAACTTGTAATCAGGATGGAATTTCCCTTTAAAATACACAAATGCTGCTGTTGGTCTACATGGTCTATAGGTCTCAGGTTAAGTTTAGGTTTATGTCAGGATTACGTATAGCATTGTATAGTGCATGGTCCAGGGGTGAAAATAAAGGACTTCCGTGACCGCGGAGCAACTGCCACCGAAGCATGCATCGTCAGTGGCGGATCCAGGCAAGGTGGAGGGGGGGGGACCCGGATCCCCCAGGCACCAAAGAAAGCACACAAAAACGCGCTGATGACATTTTGTTGTTGTTGTTGTTGTTGTTGTGTTTTTGTGTTTTGCTATTTTGCTTGTCTGAGAATTTTGGAATAAAAAGACACCCCAAAATGCTGATACCCTTTTTTTTTTTTTTGCCTTCAGAAAAATATCCCGAATATCGGGTCCCCTCCCTCACAAAATCCTGAAACCGGCACTGGTGTCGTACAACAAAATTAGCAATCCCCAACTGGGTAATTTGTCAAATTATGATACTTTTTAATGATTGGGTAAAACATTTTTTTTTTTTTTTTTTTTTTTTTGTGTACGTTGCAGAAAAGACCGAAATGAAATGTGGAGGGCCTATAAAGTACTAAGCTAAAACCCTAACCTCGATTGCAATACAAGTTTACGCCTGAAATCAGAACTGTTCCCCGCTTGATTAGATTTGGCGTAGTCTACATCTGAACCAGCAAAACTGAACAGAATATCAACCCTCTCTTGTCTATTACATTCTGTAATGATAAATAAATGGAATGGAATAATAAATAAATGTAATATATAAATGGAACATCAATATCTCTCGAAAGATTCATTCACAGATCTCGACTAGGCCTACTTGAACGAGCAGACAAGATTACAGAGGAAAAAGTGACTACCAATAGTATTTCTCGCCCCCCTCCCCCCAAAATACTAGAGAAAACAAATCCTACTCCTAGACCTAATCCTAATAGTAATCCGAGTGACTATGATCAAAATAGGATCACAAATGGTTAGTAAAGGGTCATTCGGCAGAAGAATGCCCGAGTGTCTTCGCAGCCCAGGTCATTCCATTTCATTAGCTCGTCATCATTTATGCCATTATTCCAGACCTCAACACAGTCCTCTCCATAGTGGTCATCAGGCTGGGGAACATGCCAGTTCGTGTAATCTGTGTCTGTGTAGTCCGTCCATACGAATACGCCTTCCTTCTCCGTGTCGCGCAGACCAATCCAGTATGCCTGTACCAGGTAGAGATGATGACGACAATAAATGCTTTTGAGGGTGTGGGTGTGTAAGAATATTATATTTATTTATTTATTTATTTAGTATTTTCTGATATTTAGACAGGGTAGCACATTTTCACCATTAGTGGTGGTCTTCCATGAGGCCCTGTTTGATAACAAATATATTAGTAACAATTATAAACTCATATCAGCAACAAAACAAAAAACAGAAGATAGTTATATATATAACTGTTTGTTGGTAATGAGGAACAGCGTCTACTCTTCACCATGGACATTGCATCGTTATACCAACATCCCCACCGCAGACGGTCTACGAGCCTTGAAGCATCATCTCGAGAGATACCCTTGTCCAGAAAGACCAAGCGATGTTACCCTGCTACGTTTGGCGGAATTGGTGCTCACCTTATCATCTTTTAATTTTGCTAACGAGTACTATGCCCAGAAGAAGGGAGTGGCTATGGGCACGAAGATGGGGCCAAGTTACGCGTGTCTCTTCGTCGGCCATGTTGAGGAGGACATGTTGGAGAATTATCAGCACGTCAAGCCTGTCCTCCTCAAACGCTACATTGACGACTACGTCGGCATCTTTACCTCGTCTCGAGATGATTTGGACAATTTCATCGAGCACTGCAACGGCTATCACCCTTCACTTAGATTCACCAAGGACATCTCTGATGAATGTGTTGCGTTTTTGGACGTTTCTGTGAGCATCCTATAGGCCGTCGTCTAGCCACCGATGTGCATTACAAGGCAACAGACTCACACTCATACCTCAGATTTGACTCCTGTCATCCACCTACATGTAAAAGGGCGATCCCTTTCTCCCAGTTTCTCAGGCTGAGAAGAATCTGCAGCGATGACAACCAATTCGAGAGCAGAGTCGACGAAATGGTAGATTTCTTTACCGACAGAGGTTACCCCGTCAAGATTATTGAAGAGGCTAAGGCAAAGGTTTCTACCATCACCCAACAACAAGCTCTCAGTAAGAGGCACAATGCTGCAAGCTCTCGCACCCCTCTTGTGCTGACCTACAGCAGGACGACAGAACGGATCGCCCGTGCCATATCTCAACCTTCTGGAGTCCGACCCAGCAACGGAAAACATCTCTGGAGCGGACCCTTTCATCACTACCTACAGAAGAGATAGGAATCTCAAGAACTTCCTGGTCCGCTCTAAACTGCCAGGCAATCGTGAGTGCCATGACGACGCCTCTCCCGGACCACGAAATGCTCGAAATGCTCACGACCATACCTATATATATATATATATATATATATATATATATATATATATATATATATAGGTGTGGTTAAATTTGGAGTTGAGGCATTCAAAAGTGCTCAATGCTGAAGGGCAGAGCATAATATTTGTACCTGGGTCCTGTCCGATACCGTCGGTTTCACGCTCGACGCGATCTTCAGGCAGACTGATGACTCGACTCGGCTTGTGTATCTGAAAAGAAATCCAATCTAAATCTAAGAAAAAGTGGGCTCTGCAATCTCTGCCTGGAGGAGAAGTACACCATTATCAGGAACAGAGAGGCACTAAACAAAAGGTCGGAGATAATCTCGAAGTGCAGGCACCGAAAAAGGCCACCAAGAAAGCCACCCAAGCGTGACACCGATCCATTGCAGCAAGCAGATACACAAGCCGAGTCGAGTCATCAGTCTGCCTGAAGATCGCGTCGAGCGTGAAACCGACGGTAGCGGACAGGACCCGGGTACAAAATTATAATATATATATATATATATATATATATATATATATATATATATATACATGTATGTACATAATATTATCTGAATAGTATTCTCGTAATAAATGGAAATTTTCAAACACCTAAGGGTGCACATTTCTAAAGCAATAGATATTTATATAAATACATTCGCTAATTGGTTTTCAAATGAGATGAAAGGTCGTCAATTACTTTTTGACATCCCTAAGATATAGTAATATTATGAAAGTTCATAAAAAAAGTAAAAAGATGATCTTGGTTCAATATAAATCCCCATTTGGGATGCCGAAAATGATATGTACATATTTACATAGAATAATTATATTAAAAGATAGTATTGTTATACAAACAAGACACTTTTACTGTTTAATATACAGAATAATAATTGAGTATACGTACAGCATAAATACAAATGAAAGCACCAATAACTATAACGAGTGGTCTCATTTATTCAATTTCAAAAGCTTCATGTCATCGAAAAGTTTTTCAATAAACATTTAAATTTCATAAAGAACTGTTTTTAAATAATTTTGCCAGTAACACCCGTTAATCAATGTGCAAGGTATTAATAAACGTTTTCTGCAGATAGCATAATTTTCAAGTTATGTTTAAAATTGTTCAATGTAGGTGATTTCTTGACAGAACTTTCAAGTTGGTTCCATACTCCAATTCCCGAAACCAAAGGACTATGTTTGTATGTGTCCTTCCTAAATTTTGGTTCACACAAGGCATCTTTTTTCAGCTCGTCTTTTATTGTAATCATGTAATAAACTAACACGACTTAAATCTCTCTTTAAAATATTTGTGGTTGCCATATCATGTATACACTTATACATCATCACTGCACATCCAAACTGGAAACGTGTCTGAATAGACATCCATCCTAAACGCGTGAACATGTCACTGGAAGAAACATCAAATCCTTCTCCCAACACTACACGGGCAGCTTGTTTTTGAACCTTTGGTAATTTAATTCATGAATTGTTTGTCTTTGAAGTCGTCCAGACCAGAACGAGGAGCAATAATCAAAGTGAGGCCGAACAATGGCATTATAAAGAAGTTTAAGAGATCGTGTAGGAACGTAGCTTTTAGCACACTTCTAATCACACTGATATTTTGTTGAGTAGTTTTGATATCTTTTTTTCAACATCTTCAGTGCAACGTAATTCTTCGTCAATCGTAACACCCATGCAGACATTTTGCCACTTTTACTCTTTTCAAAATGCTTCAGTTTAATGTGACAGAAAAAAATCATTTACGCTATTAACAACCGATCTTGATCCTATTATGACGTTTGTCTTGTCAGCATTATAAGGACTAAACGGTTTTTTGTATACCCGTGCAAATATATTTTCTATACCTTAATTTTTCTTCTACTTCTTTAACGTTACTTCCGCTGACTGCCAGAGTGGTGTCGTCAGCGTACATAATATCATCAATGCCATCATCAATACATTAAGGAAAACTATTTATATATAAAGAAAACAGAAGTGGCCCTAAAATTGAACTTTGCGGGACTCCCATGATAACTTTTAAGGAACTAGATATATTGCCCTTTTAAAACAACCGAATGTTTTCGGTTGGACAAATACGATTTAAACAATTACTGAACACTGTGATCAGAACATCCAATGGCCTTTAATTTACATTACAGAATGTCATGATCGACTGTATCAAATGATTTGCGCAGATCAATAAAAACAACACCTTTTAAGTTATTTTATCAATATTGAAAGACCGCTTATCTACAAGTTTCATTAGAGCTGTTGCAGTAGAATGCAAAGGACGAAATCCATTTTCCCACTGACAAAAATCATTCTCTCCCTGGTAATCGATGACCACGTATGATTTGTCCAGTATATGTGAACAACTCATGCAAGCGTTTCCTTCGGCATGTTATAGGTTGTGTCTGTCTGATTGTTTTACCGTCTTTTCAAGTTGTTTCCATAGTTTTGCACCATGGGGTCTCACCTGGAAAACTTTAAAAAAAAAATAATGTAGCCCACGGATATTGCGATCTTTCTTTCTTTTCATCCCATTATTACAATTCACCTTCTGCTACTCTCTGCCATTTGAAGTTTAAGTTTGCGTCTTCTTGGAAGTCACAAAATACGCTTTAACTCTGCCCACATTATAACTGTGTCGAGGGATATACCATATGAAAGTTTACTAACCCAAGAATTCCTCTGATTGTTTCTTTTACTCATTTTGATACGTCCGCTAAGGAGGGTGTCGTGAACAGTGTGTGACGGTAGTTTTGGCGCCCAGTATATCCTAAAAGTATATCAATGTAGTCATTTGTACTTACAGAGCCTATTTGAGTAGGATGGTTGACAAGCCCTTTCCATAGCTGGTAGATAGTACTTTCCTCCTCCTTGTTATGAATACTTGGTAGGTGTGCTCCAAGCTGAGTACACACGGAATTCGCATCGTGCCATTTGGTTGGCTTGCCGAAGTAACGGTAGCACTGGTCACCCACCTGCATCCAATACTGCGGGCAGGTCCTGCAGAGCTGACTTTCGGAAAGCCGGGTGGCGCAGGTCAGAAGGAGTATCATGCAAGAGATCTTCAACGCAAGGGACACCATCATGAGAACGCTTCTCTTCGAGGGTTCACCTGTTGGTTTCGAGAGGGTTACGAAAATGCAGATTTCAAGAGGTGAATTTATCGAATTTCAAACACACTGTTCGAAAAAAAAAAACGGTCAGTAATTGCAATGGCCATCTTTGCGGAAAAGAAAAATGCGTGATGCAAGGCATGCGGGCATACTAGGTTGAAACGCCCCCTTTTCAGGGGGAAAAATACGAAGAGGAGCTTTTGGGGCTAAAAGATGTTGTATTCCACATGAAGAATTTTGTGGCTCCCCTCCCACACCCACCCCCACCCCTTTCCGGGACTTGGTATATAGAGCCGACAGAATTCCTGAAATGATATTCCCGATAATTTTGTCGGCGGGTTCTGTATTTATTCATTTTTCTCTCCCGTCCCCCCCCCCCCCACCTTCCATCACTAATAAGAGAGCCTTTGGTGGGTCAGCAGTGTCCCCAAATCGTTTTCGATCAATTTTCTTTGCCTTGCGGATTGTTCTGGATTGCCGCCAAATTAATATCAGTATGGCCTAGATGCAAAAGAAGTACAAGTTTTCACAAACCCCTAACCCGGTTTTGTTGAGCGAGCAAAAGAGTTAAGGTTACTATAATAATACGAATCCATTACTTACAAGAAAAATTCTGACAGACACTACTAGTAACTTATAGAGATGTCGGCGAAATAATGACGGTTCGAGCTACATTCCTCGATATATATTAGACGCCCTGTGAGAAATCATTCTCCTTTATTCAGGTGACTCCAGTATAAATTTTAATATTAATTATTTATGTTCTTATCTTTTAATATTAAGCACTGACACGTTCCTATAACTTATTCCTACTCAAGTACCCCCTCTCTCTTTCTCTCTCTCTCTCTCTCTCCCTCTTTCTGAGAGTGCACGAAAACCAGTAATTCAAGTGACTGTAAATACCCTTCTTATCTGAAGGGCATGCATTTTTGAAAGAAAGCAAAAGGTCTATCATTACTTCATATCTAAGAACTTTTGTACTTGAATTAACTGCTTGCTTAAACTGCCACGCACTCCCCCGTTTGTATATTGTGGCTTATCATGCTTATTGTCTTAAAGGTACTGCTACTTTATTAGAAATTATTCTATACTTTAAAAATTTTAAGTTTTCTGTTGGATGTTCAAATTTGTGGAGGATGGTGTATTAATATAGACTATGCTTTTATACAATCGTGAGACCAAATAATAATGATTTTTGTTTTAATATGCTTTTTCCAGTTTACTGTGACTACGAATAAACTCAATTCACTTCAATTAATTTATCAAATGACAGGTCGATATGCCAACCTCACTCTTATCTGCTTATATGCAACAAACACGACAAAATACTACGGACGATTTTCAATTTCTAATCCCGACCCCCCCCCCTCTCTCTCTCTCTCTGACTCCCTTTAATTTATTTTTTCCCCCTTTTCTTTCATATGGTCCTCACTATGTTTTCGAAAAAGATATCCCTTATTCCTTCTCTCACTTTCCCCATGTTCCTCCCCACTCTCCTTATCCCCGTTTTCGTCCTACCAATAATAGCTCTTATTCCATCCAGTCTGTTACCGCTCGATATACCTCTTATCTTTACCCTTTCTTGTCATCTCTCTTTCTTAAAGTGCTCTAAATCCCTGAATGTAATAACTATAACTTTTTTTTTATTATGAAATAAAACAATGGTCTATATCCAGGAATTTTCTCTTGAAATTGACTTTTAACTTCATTCTTAAACAGTTTAAATTAAATTAACTTCATTCTTAAACTGTTTCTTCCCCTTTTTTTATATCTATATTTTTCCTTGTTGTCATATAAAAGTAGGCCTACTTATAATTAATTTTTACATTAATTTTCTGCTGATTTTTCGTGTTGTGTAGAATGGTTATACGATGTCAGCTAAAAATCAGTTTTGAGCTATACCGTGAGAAATCATTCTACTTTATTCAGGTGACTCCAAAATAAACGTTAACATTAATTATTATTTATTTTCTTATCTTTTAATGCTAAGCACTGACACGTTCCTATTAACTTATTCCTACTCAAGCACCATACGATTTCATGCAGTTCTATGGTATACAAAGAAAGACATATTATGAAGGACATGTTTTGAAATTTGTCTGACTCACTTATAAAGTTCCCCCTCCCCCTTTCTCTCTCTCTCTCTCCCTATTTTTGAAAGAGCACGAAAACCAGCAATTCAAGTGACTGTAAATACCCTTCTTATCTGAAGGGCATTTTAAAAGAAAGCAAAAGGTCTCTCAGTACTTCATATCCAAGAACTTTTGTTCTTGAATCAACTGCGTTCTTAAACTGCCGCCCGATATACCTCTTATCATTTCCCTTTCTTCTCCTCTCTCTCTTTCTTTTTCTAAAAGTGCTCTAAATCCCTGCATGTAATAATTATAACCTTTTTATTAAAAAAGAAAGCAAAATTATGATCTATAGGCTGGAATTTTTATCTCGAAATTGACTTGTAATTTCCTTATTAAACAGTTTATATAGTTTATTCCCCTTCATGTATATTTTCTCTCGTTGTCATAAGAGTAGGCCTATATAGTTAGAAATAATTTTTAAACTAATTTTCTGCTGATTTTTCATGTTGCGTAGAGGAGATAATGTTTATGATAATGCCTTTTATCCCATAAAATCTACTAAATTTACAATGAATATACAGATTATGATAACGATGTCAGCTGATAAGTGAAGTTTGAGCTATACATTTAGCGATAGCAATCGTTCTGCTTTATTCAGGTGACTCCACATAACAAACTACGATATTTTGAACAATCATTTATTCTCTTATCTCTTAATATCAAGCCCTAACACGTTGCATTTAATTTCTTTTTGGCCAATTACCATATGACTCCATGATGTGTATGCATAGTTCTAATGCAGGATAAAATTGATTAAAATATATACTCACCACACCCTCTTCTCCCCTCTCTCTCTCTCTCTCTCTCTCTCTCTCTCTCTCTCACTATCTCTCTCTCTCTCTCTCTCTCTCTCCCCCCAATTCAATATAATGTGTTATGAACTCTTACCACATAACATTTATCTTAAATTGTTTTGAAAATTTAGTTACTTCATTATCTTTTAAATTCAAGACCTAACACGCGTTGCAATTAATTTCTTTCTTGTCAATTACGATACGACTTCATCATGTGCATGCATAGTTCTAAAGATCTTCCCCATACCGTTTTCTTTCATCGTTCTATCTCCCGCTATGCTATCCTGGAAAATCTCTCTCTCTCTCTCTCTCTCTCTCTCTCTCTCTCTCTCTCTCTCTCTCTCTCTCTTGTTCTCATTCTTACTTTAAGCCATTCGGGGGAGGGGGGGGGGGGACATGTTCCTCCCGTGCCTTCGTATAATATCTTCAGTGTTTCCAATTTCTAAATATTGTGAGCAACATGGGCGGAAATCTGCCCTCAGAAGTGGGGGGGGGGGGGGGACACATTTTTGTTTTCCACTTTGCTGTTCTACAGAGTAACAAACACAAACACACACCCCCACACACCTATATACATATATATATATATATATATATATATATATATATATATATATATATATATATATATATATATATACACATATATATATACATATATTATATATATATACATATATATATATATATACATATATATATATATATATATATATATATACATATATATATATATACATATATATATATATATACATATATATATATATACATATATACATATATATATATACACACACACACACACACACACGCATGGGGTATTGGGAGTAACCGCCCCCCCCCCCCTCTACCTAGATCCATCAGTACTCCAGTACATGAATAAACGTGCGTGCATAAATATAAATGAAAACATTCTAACTCGAAAGGAATGCCAGAAAATAATTGTGAGTCTCTATTACTCATTTGCTCAGTCTCATCGGTCGCACTTTAAATGTTAACAAACATGGTATTTTCATCCCCATTTCTCTCCCACATATTCATTTGTCAATGGCAGCCTCTACACAATCAGTTCTTCTTCCTGGTCAGCATGATTGTGGTAGCGATCACAATCATTTAGTTCATTATTCTGTCCCTTTCTAAATTTGTTTGATTACAGTTGCTTCCTTGAGTGTACTTAATTCATCCTATTAGATACTTGTTTTATTCATTAGTAAACGAATCAGTATAAATAAGGAATGAGAAATAAATAAAATGATTGATACATAACGTAAGCTCACAAATAAATAAACAATCTATGCAACAAAATTTGAATAAAGTCAGCAAATTGTACATCTTTATTTAAGTAGACCTTCAATACCTTATAGGTGATGCACATAGATTGCCTTTCTTGTCTACAGCTAAATGCCGTCATGAATTCCCATACCTTTTCTTTTGAAAATTTTGCGAATATTCTTCATTCATTGCTGCTTAGTAAATAAAGACAATATAATCAAGAAACCAGTGTTCTGTGTATTCTTCAGTACAAAGTTGTTCAACAGTTAAAAAGGTAAAACAGTGTCTACTATAAGACCAAGTCTCTTTATAGTTAACATACAAAATAGAAAAGTACTCTGGATTGAAAGACCAATGATTATAAGTTAAAGGTCCTGGGTAAGAGTGTAGGAGGGAAGAATGCAAAAGTGCTCAGTTATGAAGTGAAATGGCAAAGAAATATCTCAGATAGTATCACAGAAGCCCAACTATGGCAAAGCTTTGGAAAAATAGTCAGTGGAAAAAGAATATATTTAATGATAGTAGTGTGAGAGCATTACTGTAACGCTTCATTTTCTTTTATTTTCTTTGTTTATATTTTCACTCATATCTCGGATAATATGAATCAGATTGGTATGAAATTTTCAGAGATTCTCCTCCATGCATAAACAATGAAACTGACGTACAATCCTTCATTTCGCATATAGTTTTGCACTCTTCCCCAGTACCTTCAGTTATTGCCAGACTTAGCTTTGCAGCATGAGATTTGTATACTTAATACACTTGTAACTCTCTCACGTTTCTTGTATTAGTGTACGACTTTATTACAAATTAAATATTATAGTAGAAATTAACAAGTCAGAACCTGATCTTCATGAATAACCTCTCTTCATATACATACATAATATTGTGTGCAGACAAGGCGTCGGCTTATCGATTACAAGTTCACAACTTAAGCATTTGCAACGTTTGCAGTCTAGTCTTGAACAGTTTTCTACAATATAAAACATACATGTAGTACATCAGGTACTTAAAAGCTGTAATCACTAATGTAGCAAACCATTCTCTCATTTAACAAATGAGATATTGATATAGATATATGTACTTGGACTGCACCGTCAGTGGAAACATGAAAATTTAAGTTCAATGATCACATGTTCACTTTACATACTCTATTCCTGTTGTATTCATTTTTTTTTCGAGCAATAATATTTTATATGTCAAATACTTTCACATTCAGTCTGTTGACCCTCTTCATTTACATGCCAATTGCATAATGAATATAAAAAAATACCAGAAACTTAGTTGTTGCGGTGTGAAAGTTTAAAGGCAGACATTGTGAGCACCTGATTTAAAAATAATTCATGTCAAGATGAGACATGTATATGAATACTTGCATATGTACTCAAAAACTCTTAAACCAACAAAAATTATAAACAAAACCCTATAGATACTGATCGCAAACAGAGGTTTGATTATTTATTATAGTAGGCGATAATAATTAAAACGACCGTCTATGGGGGAACACATGCATTGTAAATCTGGTTACTCAATAGATTTTCGGCTTTTCAAAGCACTTAATGAAAGTTTTGAAGCACAATTTTTTCAGGGTTTCATTTTTAGACCTTATCAAAGACACCAATAAGCAGCAGAACCATAGAACTCAGATTTTTTTCACTGGAAACAATGTTAATCAATGCCTTTAAGCAGTGAAAGTACATGTATTTTACAATCCCATGTTTTCCCCTCTTTGTTTTACTATTTCATTTTTTCCTTTAGTACAAAACTAGTCAGGCACTCGAAACATGCTCTATATTTTTTAATGGATGACAGAAATTTCATGTCCAGATGTGACACAGAAATGCAGCATTGCAATGCACTGTCATATATACATGTAGGTGTATGTACTTGGACTGCACTGAGCACCGTCAGTAGAAACATGAAAACTTAAGTCAAATTATCACATGTTCACTTTACATACTCTATTTTGGTTGTATTCATTTTTTTTTTAGCAGTAATATCTTATATGTCAAATAGTATCACATTTAGTCACTTGACTTTCTTCATTTACATGCTAATTGCAACTTAGTTATTGTGGTATGAAAGTTTAAGCAGTGAAAGTACATGCATTTCACAATCCCATGTTTTCTTCTCTTTGTAGTACTATTTCATTGTTTTTTATCCTTTAGTACAGAACTAGTCAGGCACTGGAACATGCTCTTTATTTCTTCAATGGATGACAGAAATTTCTTGCATGTTCATCAGTTTGTCTAAGGTAGATGTAAGCGTACTGTATAGATAGCTCCTAGACACGTGGCGATCGATGTCACTCATCAATTGGCTGGCATCATAGAGTAAAATACCCATGGCTTGCATAGCGAGTTCGAGTCGTACGCTGCAAGCGCTTTTTTTTTTTTTTTTTTTTTTATACACAAGTTCTTTACAAAAAGAAAATTATATATTTCGAAATTTGAGGATACATGTACATGTAGGTAATTTCGGTTTTGAATGATGTATTTTTTTTTCATAATAAAAGACCACAAATTGTGGGGGGGGGGACATTTGATATTGTGTCCCCTACCTTCCAAATAGTGGGGGGGGGGGACGCGTCCCCCCCGTCCCCCCCCCCCCCGGGATTTCCGCCCATGGTGAGCAAGCTAAGCAAGCAAGCTAAATAAATTGCACTTTATTTTAGGCCTTTTTTTTTAGTGTCACCGTACTGATGTGAAAAGTGTCCATTTTTATAGTCTTTTATTGCATTATTTTGGAGGGGGTGTGTCAATGAAACAGTAATATTCAGTGATATTAGATATGATTACACAAAGGCCATCTCGCTGCCGGATTATGAGGTGACAGTTGCCCATACATTGAAATTTTCAAAATTCTCGGGGGCTATAGTATAGGCCTACCCCCCCCCGGGGGGATGCCGATCAAGAGAATCCTGGCTCCTCCACTACCTCGAATGCCCCCCCCCCCCTCCGTCTTGTACGCCAATACATGGACCATAAGTTGGCCAATAATCATTTTCTCAAGTAAGCCTAAATAATTTGTAAAATTTAGATTGTCAAAAGAAATGTAGCTTGATCTCCCTCAAAGTTGTCAAAATTGGATCATCGCTTGGCTGTAGGGTCGGACTTATAGGCTTATAATAGGTAACGGTACGTTTTGTAGACTTACATATTATTTGAAGAATTTGTCAGAACTTTTGATAACTATAATTCTGCATGTGTGTTCATGAAAAAATATGATTTGTTGACAGCGAGCTGTATGGCATTGAACACAAGATGACGCTATAACTAGTAACTACACTGGCTAACAAGCTCTATCAGCTGCTTTGCTGGCGCTGGCCGGCCGGCCTGGCCTGAGCTAGCTGCGAGATTGAGACGCAGCGCAGCAGCGCGACGCGACCCAGTGCCAGTGGTAAGATCTTTGGTATAAATAAATGTCTATGCGCTTGTCTTAACTCTGACGACGATGGTCGCTGATAACAGTAAGAGCTCATAAATACGGGTAATTATGTATTCTTAAATTGTCAGTATTTATTTATTACTTTATTTGTTGTATGTTTTATGCCGTTTTATATTGTAGTATCAATTGAACATGGAAATCGAAGCTTTAGTAGGACGCCAATCAAATATGATGATCTCTTTCTCGGAAAGTCTCCGGCGACGAGCTAATATATTGCGGTGGGCATCTTTCTCCTGCCCCTCGGCGCGGCTCGTCCAGCGTTTGAGCAGCTGACGACTGGAGCGTTCATCATGCTCATCCATTGTGGGCGAGTCTCTTTTGCCTGGAAGTCGCTGCGCCTGCGATATGGTTGCGATAGTGATGTGATAGTGATGTTCGTGATGGTGATGACGGTGGTTGTATTAATCAATTGGAGGATGTGTGAGCAATTTCAGTCTTTTAGGTGTTGCATTTGATTATTTGTGATGGTCTTTATATGATCTGAATTCCAAAATATCTTATGAGAGGGAGAGAGAGAGAGAGAGGGAGAGAAAGAGAAAACTCAAATTATATTAGCTACGAAAAGTCTTAATTTGAATCACCCCCTTTCACCCCCATTTTTGTTGTTGTTGATGATCTTGGACCCATTCTTGATATCAGTGAATGTTTGAGAAGAATCAGACAAAGTGTTGTAAATTTTCAAATGTTGCCAGTGGCTTATAAATCCACCATTCTTTGACTGGGGATGGGGATGGGGCACTGGACTAGGCAGACTTATTTAATGGGGGGGGGGGGGGGGGGGGTTGACACACAAAATCACATTGTTTACACATATACACACATATTACTGGCCGTATTATATCTACATTTTATCTATCCAATAAAAAATATGCCCATTTTATGTATTTATACGCTAAAGCTGGCAGCTTTTTATTAAGCTCCTTGCTTTTCTCACTGTCTCCTCTATTCCCCCCCCCCCCCCCCCTATCTTGTGATTTTATATTTTGTACTGACTTGTATTTGTATGTATTTTCAAACTAGTGCTGGCAAGCAAAACCTAATAAACAAAGAAACAAAAACATTTTCATTTTTTTTTTTTGGAGGGGGGGGGGGAGGGGGCAGAGACATTTTTTCTGTTGTGTAGCTAAGGTACATGAATGTCACATTATATTTTGCAGAGGTGAGGGGGGGGGGGGAGGTGTCCCCATGCCTCTGGATCCGCCAATAGTTGAGATCACTCATGATTGGGTATCTTCCACTGGAAATGCAGCCATGCATGGAGAACTCTCCAATTTGTTGTACCCAAATTTCTCAAAGTATCCCTTTTATCAATTTTGTTTTTGGATCTGACCTTTTTTTAGGACATGTGAAATACTGCACATCTACATGTATATGTTAGTCATCATGTATCTTTATTGATAAAAAGTTTGCTGTATCTTTAAAATGAACAAAATAGAGATATTTTGGAAAAAAAAATATTGTCCATACCAAACAGGAGTATTCCCCATGTATGACATCACACATAGTGACCACATTGCCAAAAGGGAGATTCCCCGAATTGTTTTCAAAAGAATTATAACTTTTTTATTCTTTGTCTGATTTTTCTCCAATTTTTGCTGATATGGTTCTTTGGTATTTCTGCATAAACTGAAGCCAACTTTCCGTGAAAGGCTGATTCCCCTTAGATGTTGCTTTATAAATAAAAAATGAGACCAGCAACTTTGTTTTCATTTTGTTGTAGTTACTCAATTAAGCCCTGCCTGCCACTTATAAAAATTCTTCAGGGTTTATTTTCAGTAGATGACATTATCAGCCACTCATAGTGTCAGATGTATGTGTCATTCATAGTAGGCCTAATATAGGCAGATATACCACATTGTCTGAGCACCTTCTCCTCCCCCTTTTAAAAACAGAAACAGGTAAAACTCGCTTGATCAACCACCTGCATACAGCCTACACACTTTCATTTCTCATGATCAGTGTTACCCATTGAAAGATTACTAGGAAAGTGTAAGACAGCGATTCTCGTCTCCCTTGAGCAATCTTTTTATACACACTGTAGTTTGCTGAAAGCTACACTACTCAGGGATTGTTCATTTTCACTGCTTTCAGTTTCAATCCCCCAACATTCTTACTATCCCACATCTGCCTTTGTATTTCATGAGCTTACATGTACATATATGTCTGTTTTCAAATGAGTTTTTGTTGGTCAGTAATAGGCCAGTTTTGTAATGTAGGCACAGACCTTTAAACCCGATTACGTAATCGGAGGGTTGGACAAGCAACGGTGACTGGCAGTGCGAAGCTGCTATTGTACATCGTGTTTCACTGCCCAACTACTGCCCTTTGTTCGCTATTGAACTGTTTGTTGCATTATTGTTTGAACAGATTATTGACGGATGGGAAGGAGGGAATCTCAAAATAAAAGTTTGGATATCTTTTTCAACATACTATTTAATATTTCAAGCATACTAACGGTTCAAACAAAGGTCGGAAAATGGGAAAACACTGCTGTTTATGGGATGTGTAACAGCGACACCCGCTATGACCAACGGCAACGTCCACATACCGTATGCAAGGGGTTTTTCATCCCCCTTCCCAAACAGAAAACAATGATTTACAAATGCAAAATTTGGTTGAAAGCATGCATGCAGAAGGAAAGACTTTGGTGTGGATAACATTAAAAAATCTACATACATCTGTTCAAAACTTTTTTTGGGGGGAGCAGGGCCTACCTGGTACCCGAGCTCTTGGAGTTAGCGGCAATGGAGCTTGAGCAGCGACTGGCTGCTAAGCCGTCCACCCAAGTCCCCGCGATAGACAGTCGATAGCACCCGGCCACAGAGGCGAAACTTATGCCTGAGGCCGACGGCGTGGTACCAGAAAATAAAGCCAAAATTAACGAAAGCGAAGTACCAGAAAATGTGTTTGGAGAATATGGTAATTAACTTTTAAATCTCTTATTTCTTTTTGTCATGAACCCTATAATATCTCAAGAGAAAGGTCTATTCAAAAGAACTTTCCCTCCCATTCGGGCACTCTCAAAACGGCGTGGATAATAGTTAGGATCTTGGGTTGTTGTATCCTACAGTAGAATCTCCTTTCTCGAAGAAAATCTTGTAAATTTTTTACACTAAACTTGTCAAAAGACAGTAAGGAAGCCATCAAAACAAAATCATAAGTTGAGCAAGGTAATCGTAGACTTACATGTATAGTGAAAATACGAATGAAATAAAAATATGAGGTAACAGAAATCGGCGCGGAGCAATACCAAAAGCACGAATCCAATATGGCAGTATGTCAAAGCTTGGCCAACCTGGTTACCATTACCAGGCATTACGTCATTGCGCTCGCATCGCCGAAACTGGGCTGTTCCTCCTTTCTAAAGCTATGTTCATACAGGACTTGTGGTTTCGAAACTGTAAGTTAGCAAAACTTTAAGTTAACAAAACCACGACTCCCTAACCGCAACGAGGGTTCACAGGAGCCCTAAACAACGAGCTGAAACTACAAGCCGAGTGATCGTTGTGGTTAACCCCGGAAGTAGCGAACAGTGAGGTCATGGCTAACCAAGACTGCGACGAGGACCACCCACTGCTCATGGTTTTGGCCTTAACCACAAGCTCGCTTGTGGTTCTAGAACTACAAGTAAACTTAAAGTTTCCAAACTACGAGTTCGTTCATACGGTCTGAAACTATAAGATAAAGTTTAGAAACTGCAAGCGAAACTTGAAGTTTAGCTCCCATCGTGTGAACGTAACTAGACATAACTGCCATTATATTTCACATGCTTTAATAGGTGTGTGTTTGTTTTTGTTTGAATTTTTTTGTTGGTTAGTATGTCCACCTATTCTTACAATTTCATATCTCGGTTTATCTTTCATAATTGACTTGTATGTTTGTTTTTGATGGCGTTATTGTTGGTCAGTGTTCCCTCCTTTCAAACAACCCATATTCGCCTTTATATTTCATGCGCTTACGTGTATGTTTGTTTTTGTTTGAGTTTTTTGTTGGTCAGTATGTCATCCTAGCTGGGATTATTATCCCACACTCAGTGGCTGTTATCTACCAGTTCAAGGGCCTGTCTTGTTTCCCTCTGGAAATGCATCACAGCGAATACTTCCTTTTCTCCATTTCCACTTTGCTATGCTTGGCATATGTTGAAAGAATAAAGCGAAAGGCAAAATGTTTGTATGTTGCTTCTGATCAGGGTGGAAAAAATGAATTCTCACTTTCTGGACAAGGTCTTTTTTTTAGATAAGGAGAAAAGATTTTATTTGTTATTATTTTTAGAAGTTTTAATATTTTCATAATTTTAGACATTTTTGCTGGAATTGGAAATGACCCTCCTGGACGTCTATTTTCTTATTTATCTTGTAATATCTTACTTGGGGCTTCACACTAACCCATTTAGGGCCTGTATCTGTACGCATTGAGCCCTATGTGGGTCCACAGCTAGATTTTGGGTGTCCATGTAGGTAGAAGGAATGTATTTTCTTGGATAATTTAGAAAAGATGGTTCTTTTTTGATAAGCCAATATCAAATGAAGCATTTGATTTTCATGAATTTGGTATCCCTCTAGCCGCGGGATTGTAGGTATATATACATGTAGATTAATAAGGAGAGTTGTTTGCTTAAAGTTGGCAAATGGCAATATAATGTAGAAGTATTTAAAACAAGACATTGTAAAGATATTGCAATATTTGTTTAACTGAACTGAACAGAGACATAATACTTGTAATTGTCGCATTTCCCCCCTAACTTCGTACAGTGAGCAAATATTTGACCCCATATCCATAAATCGATGTGAATTCCCACACTTGTTGTTTTATTTATGCTGGAAATTGCTTTCAGCTGCCAAGAGTGACTAATTTGTGTCATGAATGACTAAAAGTTTGCAGAACTTCCCCCTGGCCTGGGGTAGAGGAAAAAGAGTTCACAGATCTACATGTAGGACTTCAATCACCGACAGAAAACATGCTGTATTATTCTGATCAATATCCCAAGTTCATATTTTTAATTTTTTATCAAGGCAGGTCAGATAGCTTTGCTTCCATGTCATTGTTTTGTTGCTTTTCCTTTCATTTCCTTTCATTTCCCCATGTCCATTATATTTCTTTTGCATGAGGTCTTTAGGGAGGCTTACAATTTTGTACATGCATGAAGTTGTTCTCTTTTTGATATATTTTTTTTTTTTAGCAGATTGTTCTCTGCATGTGTCTATTGTTTTTGTTTCTTTCTTTCCTGTATTTTTCACAATTCATTTCATATTTTCTTTCATTTACTCCCTGCCCATTTCCCCTAAAGTCTTTAAAAAAATCTCTTCATTCTCCTGAAGAAGAATTTTATTATCCACTTTGTTATTTTGGACCTTGTCTACCCTTTTTTAATCAGTGATATTCTTAACTGTACTCATGTTCTGATCAGTTTGTTGTGACTCATTTTTCTCTTTGATTACTGTAAGCACACCATTTTAAATCACCGGTATTATTTATTTTTTTTGCATGTGGGATAGTACCTGTAAGAACCTGTCCGTAAACCGTACAGACAAATTCAAATTTAAATTCAAATTCATTTATTGATTCAAAATCCAAACATATAGGATCATTCTCAATTTTCAATTTACAAAGCATAGCAGGCATACAGAAGTAACATAACAAAACACAAAAATAAAACTAAACGGAAGAACCCCCCCCCCCCCCAAATCCCAAACAAAACTCATGTCATAATTCCAGTTCAAAGCATGATATAGATTTAGCACTCAAAAAAATAAATAAATAAAAATAAAGAAATAGAAATGAAATGATGGATGTATTCATAAAGGGGGGGGGGATGGGATGTTTCTGAAGGATTATCATTCATCAAGTGCTTAACTTTCAGTGATATATTTTTCTTTAAGACATCTTAATCCTAATTGATAAACAATTCAGTTACTTTCACAAACACATCAAAATGCTAGTAACTTTAAAGACATGATTGATGTGATCATAACGAGGTGGGGCTCTTTGGATGTTCTTGAAGGGTAGTCATTCTCTTATGCTAATTTTTAGTGATATTTTCCTTTGAGATATTTTAAAGTGACAGTAAACTGAAGCTCCTAATGGCGCCATCTTTTAACAGGATATGAAAAGTGTCTGTGCCTCTCATTTTCCCATCATACCCCATTCTAGTTTGTAGAAGCTTAAAATGACCCGGTAGGTAATTTTCCGCAACTGCAAAATCAAAAAACAATAATTTGAAATATAAAATGTGCCTATTATGAAACAAGCTGTTTGTCGAAATTCAAAAATATAATGCAATTAATTTTCAAATTATAATCTTAATTTAGCAGTCACCGTAAGATGGCGCTGTTCAAGTTTTACCTGTTTAATGCCACTTTAAGCCTAAATGATAAAAAAAGATTTTTACTTTCACACCCACATCAAAAACACTACGTTCATACTTGCGGTTCGGAAACTTTCAGTTAGCGAAACTTTAAAGGAAACCAAAACCCAAGGAGAGAATCAATGTTATTGGAAAGTGAGAATTCAGAAAAGCACTTTACAAAAAGTTTCATTAAAATTGGTTAAAAAATGAGAGAGTTATGGAAGTTTGAAAAGTCTCGTTTTACTTTCTATGGGGATCCTCAAATTGGCAAAATTGCTTCAAAATGGCTGATTTTGTGAACAACTCTCCATTTGTTTTATACACAGATTTTCAGAGTTTCCCCATTATCTCTCAGGGTGCTTCTTGTCTCCTCCTGAACTCGACATATGTGGTGTAAAATACATTTTCCCATTATATATGTTGAGCTCAGAAGGAGATTAACTGCACCTTGAAAGATAATGGGGAAAATCTGAAAATCTGTGTACAAAACAAATGGAGAGTTGTTCACAAAATCAGCCATTTTGAAGCAATTTTGCCAATTTGAGGATCCCCATAGAAAGTAAAACGAGACTTTTCAAACTTCCATAACTCTCTCATTTTTTAACCAATTTTAATGAAACTTTTTGTAAAGTGCTTTTCTGAATTCTCACTTTCCAATAACATTGATTCTCTCCTTGGGTTTTGGTTTCCTTTAAGTTAACAAAACCACGACTCCCTATATAACCGCAATGAGGGTTCACACGAGCCCAAAACAACAAGCTGAAACTACAAGCAGAGCGATCGTCATGGTTAACCCCGGAAGTAGATACTACCGATTGTGTCTACAGTACACATACAGATCCTGTGTTCATAATTCGCGCGAAGGGTATGCCCGGAAGTTTAACATGAACAGCGAGGTCATCGTTAACCACAAGCTTGCGAAGTTTAAAATTTATTCCGTTTACATTGTCCGAAACTGCGACGGAGGACCACCCACTGCTTGTGGTTTCAGCATTAACCACATGCTTGCTTGTGGTTCTAGAATGACAAGTAAACTTAAAGTTTCGAAACTACGAGTCCATTCATATGGTCTGAAACTACAAGATAACTACAAGTTAACTTAAAGTTTTGAAACTACAAGCGAAACTTGAAGTTTAGCTCCCATCGTGTGAATGTAACTATTGTTGGATATTACCTTTAATGGGGGTAGTGAATGTATTACCCCTACCTGTCTGTGACATTTACATACATGATTGATGTGATCATGAGGAGGTGAGGGCCCTGGCATGTTTTGAAGGGTAGTTACTCATCAGGTTTCCTCAAGAAGATTTTCTCTGTTTCTTGTGCAGCAGAAAAAAAATTATGTGGGAAGGATGAGAAAGTTAGCTTTGGAAAGCTTTAAAAGAGCTCTGGTAGACTTACGAGCTCCGGTAAAAATGTAATAAAATATTTTAATATTGCTGTGAGAAAATTGCACCAAAACTAAACAGAGCTCATTTGAATTCAACAGAGAAGTATATTTTTGTTCTTGTGTACATTCTACCAAGTGTTTTTTTCAATTGTACTGATGAAGTTACTTGGTAAATGCAAATGTCTTTCCTCTTAAACTCCCATCTTGAGATCATTAAATGCATCCGTAGTGATTGACAGACTATCTTGTAAAGATGTATAGTGTAAAATTGCCAACCTTTAAAAAAAAGAAAGAAAAACATACATGTAAATAACAACAACAATCAATAACATAGGTCTTGTTAATACCCTGTCTTTTGTTAAAAATTGAAAAATCACTAGCCCCCCCTCCCCCCTCGCCCTCCCCCCCCAAAAAAATTACTGAACGAGTGCTGTGGTATCACGAGACCAGTCCGTTGTCTCCGTACTGGCGATGGATATAGTACATGGGGATGTGCCTGTCTTCCTCTTACAGGAAGTAATATACACTGTAAGGCTCCCTGTGGTGAGCACGGTGTGTGAACCGCTGAACTAAGAACCAAGAGTTCGGCCTAATGTCAGTGTCACAGCTAGCTCAGTTGTCATTTCATCAAGACAGGCATGTGTTGGTTTTTGTAGAGGTCTGCTCTAGCTAACTCGCTCTCGTTGTTTGCTTTTTGTTTCTGTTTACTTTTGATACAGGTACGTGTAATGTAATTACCAAGCTGTGTGCGGATGTGGATGGTGAGCTAGTCTTACTATTTTTTGTGCTATATTAAGATGTTGAATTCATTTAATGGAATTGATTATAAAAAAAACTGGTAATTTGTTATCAGAATATAATGTAGGCTGTAATCTGTTGAACATTTTGCCTATATTTTTTGTGCTGTATTAAGATGTTGAATTCATTTAATGGAATTGATTATAAAAAAACTGGTAATTTGTTATCGGAATATAATGTAGGCTGTAATCTGTTGAACATTTTGCCTACACTATTGAAACATATAACATTCTTTCAACCTAGCTCATCATAAAAGAGTTGCCATAGTTAGCAGAATTCTGCTTTCTGGCAGAATTTTGACCGCTTTAGCATCTAGCATTATGCTTAGCATAATTGACAAAATTTAGCAGAATTTTAGCATAATTCTGGTGTTTTTGTTTTTTTTTGCTTGTCAGAGAACTTTTGAGTAAATACACCCCAAAAATGCTTAAAAACCTTCTGTTTTTTTTTTTCCAGTTTTTTTTTGATTTAGTAGAATTTTGCGGTGCTCCCTAGCATAATTCCATTTTTAATGCTGGTCACACTGGAGTGACTGCAAAATAAAACTCTTGAAGACTCATTTAAGGAGGAAGTACATGAAAATGTCATGTTCAATAAGTTTGATTTTAATAGGCCATTAGGTAGGTGTGGTTTGGTGGGCTGTGGCTAATTTATTACTTGCACTTGCAAATTTATAGCAGTGGAATGGAATTAGTAGTACATGAGGTGTAAAATAAGCAGAAAGATGCCCCCCCCCCAATACCTAAACCGGACTGAATGTTGCAATGAAAATACAATATATAGATCTATATGTACATACATGTAGATCATGTTTGTTATGTACCAGTCTTCTATACAAGTATGTGGCAATGAACTCAACATACATAGAATTAGAATTCCTATCATAAGAAAGAGAAAATTCCATCTGCTATAGATTACAATATGCATAGTTAAAATAACTAACATTGTGCATGAGTGTGGAATGGAATTTGATATGTTGCTTCAGGTTTTGAGAATAAAGAAGCTCATGCAAACAAATTTAACTTACAAAGACCATAGTGGTGATTTTTTTCCTTTTAGGAAACTATTTTCATAATGATAGTCATCATGCTTAAGATTACAACACACCATACTTTCTTCATATTTTGAATAGATTATTAAATAGTTGATAGTCACCAAAGAAAAGTTTCATATTTTCATAAAAGCACAGTATATTTGAATATGTATGCATTCCATGTTTATGTCAGATGTGTCGCATAGATAAAAGTTTATTACCAATTTCAGAACAGGAAGAGTGAAATCAGGGAAATCTTAGTGACATTTCCCTGGTGAAATCTTGATCTGAACTTTCAGTTCTGTTGCACAATATGCATTGTATAGGCCCACTTGAAAGAAATTACTGTTTTTCATCATTTTGGCTTATATGATTAATTTTTTTAATTCAACATATTTGTAAAGTGTAAATACAATGTAGTATCATTTTCACATTGCCTTCCCTCTCCATTTGTTTCCCTCTCTTTCTCTCTTTTTGCTACTTTAGCCATTCAATGGAGGGGGGAGGGGGGGGAGGGGAAGGGGATTCCCTGCCTCCCTGTATCTAAGCAACAGGTTCTAGCTGATTTCTGGGAACGAATAAAAAATAATTTGTGAGCTTTCTCATTCTTTTTATGTTAGTTAGGAAGATTATCATAGTAGAAATGTCCCCTGAAAAGGATTGCTCTTCAAATGCTCTCACATTCACAATATGACAAGAAACAGCTGAAATGTTTGGGCCGAACATTTGTGTCGTCTAGTCCCATACACACATTTCTGTGTGCAGTGCATGTGACTCAGCAGGATTGAGTAATTTCTCATCATTTTGGTGATTCCATAACCTTACAGCATACACCAATTTGTATTTGCTATATAATCAACCTTTCCCAATTGCTTTGAGACAGTTTCTTTCACAATTCAATCTCATGACCTGGGGAGGGTTTCATCAAGCGTTTTGTCATTGATTTTTACTGACAAATTTGCTCTCAGCCAATCAGATGCAAGGATTTCAGTAGCTTAAAACAGTTGTCGGTAAAAATCACTGACAAAACGCTTGATGAAACGCTCCCCAGAACTCACCTTTATCTTTAAGAGGAACACTAAAGTTCAAGAAAAATTGTCAAAATACATGAGGGAATGAACATAAATATCAGAGAGTGGGTTTTACTTCACAACTCTCGCTGCTATTCGTTGAAGGATTCTTAACCCAATGACTAAATTAATTGAATTCCCCAATTCTCATGTTCTGAATACAGGGACCACCCACTTCCCGTCGGCAATATGGTAATATCTTTCAATTTGTTATTCTCTTTATTCCTTAAAGGAGAATGAAACCCTGGGGAAAAATGATTTTTAATGAAAAGAGAGGATAGAGAGTAGCAATTTAAAAAAAGTTCCATCAAAATTGGTTAAGAAATGAGAAAGTTATGAAAGTTTGAAAAGTCTCAATTTACTTTCTATGGCGATCCTCAAATTGGCAGTGTTGCTTCAAAATGACGGGTTTAGTAGGATAACTCTCCATATGTTTTGTACACAAAATTTCATATTTTCCCCATTATCTCTCAAGGTGCAGCTTGTCTCCTTAGCTCAAGATATATCATGGAGAAATGTATTTGACACAACATATGTTGGGTTCACAAGAAAAACAAGCATCATTGTTAGAGATAATGGAGAAAATATGAAATTTTGTGTAGAAAACACATGGAGAGTTGTCCTACTTTACCTGTCACTTTGAAGCAACATTGCCAATTTGAGGATCACCATAGAAAGTAAATTGAGAATTTTCAAACTTTCATAACTTTCTCATTTCTTAACCGATTTTGATGGAACTTTTTAAAAATTACTTCTCTATCCCCTCTTTTTATTAAAATGGATTTTTCCCCAGGGTTTCATTTTCCTTTAATTGTCCTGTCAACAAGCATAGTTGTCCTATTTCATAAGAATGATTTGAGAGAACTATCTCGGAGATCCAAGTATGGAGGCCCCGACCAGTCAGAATATATAAAAAAAAAGGTAGAAATGAAGCAGTGATTTGTATTTGATTGGAGCTAACGAGTTCTTCCACTGACCTCTAAACCTGTCCCAAATTAACACTCAATTAGTGGTGCACAGTATTAGTAAGACCTAGTATAATTCAGTTAACACTGTGGCATCAGATTCAGAGAATTTCAGAGAATTTAACCAGCTGGATTGGCACTATTGGGAGGGCTTTTATGCCCTCTGTGTTACTCAATATCAAAGTGCGTACATATGACTGTTCTGATAATTTAAATCTACAGAAAAGGGGTCCTCCTTTTGCCCAGGCCATCTTAAGCTATGTCTTTTGCCATATGGTAATCTATCTAGAATTAGGGCTATTTTTGTATTAAGGTATAGAAAATATCTAAAAATTAGGGATGTAATGGAATAGGTACACAACTATACAGTATAGATATTTAGGGTGCTTTTATAAGAGAAGCAGATCTTTGAGCCTCCTATATGTCACTGGTTTTGGGGAATGGGAATTGGGAATTGTTGATCATGTCCACATAAGAACTGATGTATGCTGTGATGTTTTGGAATCATTAAAATGACAAGAAATTGACCCAATCACATGCACTGCACACAGAAATGGGTATATGGGACTGCACACACTGTCACATACTGCATGAATGTTCGGCCAGAAAGCTTTTTTGTCTTATTTCAAATATGAGGGAATTGGAAAAGCAATCCTTTCAGGGGACAGCTCTAATATCTTCCAAACTGACATAAAAGGAATGAGAAAGCTCACAAATTATTTTTCACCTTTCCCAGAACTCAAGATTCTCTTTCAGCTTAAATGCAGCAATTTTTTCCTAGGCAATATACAGGAAGAAACATGAAAAACTTGGATACTTTAAAAAAAACATACTTCATGTAGGCTATAATGCCTATAATACATGATGAGGTTATTACATGTACCACAAGATGTAAAAGAGTGAATTTGAAAGGGGAAACCCCTTTCAATATTCTATTGTAAAAGACAGTTGGCATATTTTCATTGAACTTGAAAGGTATACATACAGTGTGAACAAAATTCGCTCACAATGTGATTTCGTCATAGAAACCCCTGTGTGATTTTTTTAGTCTCATCTGTTTATTGTATGCAGCTGTGACTACTTACATTCATATGTGTATTGTATTTTATATGAGGATAAATTTGTAAGCACCAACACACTTTTTATATAAAATTAGCTGAATTAAACTGGATTTACAAGAATGCATCCCTTATAGAAAGGTATGAACATTATCTGTACCTACATGTACTGGGATGCGGGCTAACTCAGCACTAGGGCGAACTTGGCCTTGGCGGAAAATCGCGGCTGAGTGAGCTCAGAGAGTTAAATTGATCACAAACACTTGTGTTGAATTTCGCATTTACATGTAATTACACATTTCAAAACCTTAAATTCATATTATTTGATAACAAAGTGTAAAATGATTAGCAAAGAAGTAATGTTGACGATTTCAAGAAGGAAAATTATACAAAACATGAAATTTAAGGCTAAAAAAGGGTACGGTGCGTAGCGTGGACTTCAACTCTTGAAACATCACCGCGCAATGCCGAGTTTGCCCTAGTGCTGGGTTAGCCCGACCCCCATGTACTGTATGCTGACAAACTAGGCAAAATCTGTTGAGCCTGTTTAGTACATGAGAAGAGAAGATTATAACTACATGTGTATGTACCTTCAAGTTTTCGGTCTACTGCAAAACAGCATATTTTGTGTTTTTATCATGGAGTATTTTAAAGTGCTCTTCAAGTGCTTTAAGTTGTCAGGATTCTGCAATAACCACGATATCTTAAAACAATGAATATGTGATTTTATTAGGTCATACTTCCCTCACCTCCGGCCAGGGTTTACAGCAGCTCCTTATTGTTGTCCCCGCCGAATGAAGTTCGCGAGGGGACTATGAAACGGGCTCCGTTCGTGTGTGCGTGTGTGCGTCCGTCCGTCCGTCCGTCCGTGCGTCTGTGCGTCCGTGCGTCCGTGCGTCCGTCTGTCCGTGTGTGCTCAAATGTTAGAAAATGCTACTTCTCCGTCATTTCTTGGCCGATTTTGATTCTGATTGTTTTATCTGATAGGGCTGGGTGGGGGCTTCCAAACTTCTACACAGAATTTTGAAATTCATTAATTATGCAAATTTATGCAAATTTATTCAAAATTGACGAAAAATGCTACTTCTCCTCTATTTCACATCGGATTTTGATTCCGATTGTTTTATCTGATAGGGCTGGGTGGGGGCTTCCAAACTTCTACACAGAATTTTGAAATTCATTAATTATGCAAATTTATGCAAATTTATTCAAAATTGACGAAAAATGCTACTTCTCTATTTCACATTGGATTTTGATTCCGATTGTTTTATCTGATAGGGCTGGTTGGGGGCTTCCAAACTTCTACACAGAATTTTGAAATTCATTAATTATGCAAATTTATGCAAATTTATTCAAAATTGACGAAAAATGCTACTTCTCCTCTATTTCACATCGGATTTTGATTCCGATTGTTTTATCTGATAGGGCTGGGTGGGGGCTTCCAAACTTCTACACAGAATTTTGAAATTCGTTATTCATGCAAATTTATGCAAATTTATTCAAAATGGCTGAAGGTTCATAATGTTTTCATGTTTTATATTTCAGTTGTATACATGCATTGTTGGTATTCTCTTCTTTTGCATGCAGTAACATTATTATTTTATTCACTAAAGTTTTTCACTGAAGTTTTAAGGTTCAGGCTAGTTAATTTCCACAGATCTGCACTTCCGGCGGGGACATTTATTACGCATTGCGTAATTTACTCATTCACTTGTTTTTGTTTGTAAAAATTACATTTTCTTTCATTAGTTTATGAATATATTTCCCTGTTTTTCACAATGCAAGCTACATGTATTTCATGTTTCCCATACCCTGCTACTCTTTTTAAAAGCATTCCAGAGCTATTTATTTCTCTCCACTCCTTTTTCCTTTTTTTTTTTTACTGCCTCTGGCGGACATGAATTCTATAAACTGAAGTGATTGATTCTGTTGAGCTTCATGAATAATTTGTGCGTTCTAGAAAATATGGAGGGGAGTGTCATACATTCAATACATAACCCAAGAGGGGAACAATATTTCTTTGCTGTGATTAGTTTTGTGCTACATACAGCATGTTTAAAAAATGTATCGGCACAATTGAATGGACCCTGAAACGTGCCATTTTTCTGTTCACTGTCTTTTACATCAACTGTGAATTTGAATTCATGATAACGCCTTTCAAGGAGAGGCTTATGTTGGTTGCCACACACTTAAAATTTGAATAGTTAGTGAAATGTATGACTCATAAAACTACAGCTTTCTAATAAAAGACTGCATGTGGCCAATTAACAATCATCTTTCACCTGTCTGGGGTCTTTAGCTATGGAGAAGGCATACATGTACATATGCCAAAAGTAGTAGTATGACATACTCTTGTGCCTGTTTGGGGAGATGCAGTTTTTGTTAAAAAGCAGCGGTTGAACGTGCCACTGCATCTTTTTAAGCTACATGTACCTTATTCTCTTTTACTTCAATTCTATACATGTTACATTTTTCATTACAATCTTTAATTTTTCCGCCTCACACAGAGTCTCCAAATATCTCTGCATGTTGAACAAGACTGATGAGATATCCTGGAGAATGTGACAAGCAAAGCAAGAATGAAGGAACTTTTTTGAAGTACCCATCTATTCGTCTAGATTGAGGATAAAAACAGTAAATAATGGATTTCTTGCTAATCGAACTGTGTTGATCTAAAACTTCCCGTTTTATCATAGATCTGCTGAAGGGGAAATCCTTGGTGCTAGAGAAGGATTAGCACCGTTGATCAAACTTTCTCTGATGACGTCCCTCGAAGGATATCACTGACATTAAGGGGATCATCCCAGGAAATACCTCTTCGTGTGTGAGGAGTCATCGATCAGGATTAGCAGCTCAAGAAAGGCGAAAGTGATGCGTAGGAGATCTTAAATCAATTAGCTGGTGGCACATAATGTTCCCACAATATAACCATAGCACTATGATGTGATATGCTATCTAGATATCTGTTTATATCTGACCTGAGATCTCACGATTTTATGAGGTGGAACTCTAATTAAAGAGAATTATCTTTCTCTGTTGCCCGTGGATACCAGCTACTGTTTATTTCTTATCTGACGTAACATCTGTATATGGATAAAACATGAATCTACATGTATCATCTTGCAATATCTGGCAATGACTAGTCAGTGGGCATGATTTAAAGGACACAGCAGAAGGAACAGATACAGCACTTTGTTTTTGACACCGCTTAATAATGCAAATAGATACCTCCGGACGTTATTGATAGCTCCTGACGAGGAATGAGCTTATCAGATATCTCTCCTATTTCAGTATAAAGCTATATGTCTGTGTGTACTGTGTCACAGTCTTTGTTGTGAGCTGTTGGTTGCAGTGGAGCATTTAGGAGCTTCTGAAATCCAGCCTTCCCATCTTTACTGGATCTGTTGAATATTTAATCATCAATACAATCAAGAGTCATTGTTGCTTCTGAGGAATACTTCAATCAAATGAGAGAAATATTCCTCTTTCTTATAGAAAGGTAACTAACGACATAAAATCGATTTCTATTTCTTGATACACCAAAGTAGTCCCAAGATTGTTGCATCCTGCTCCCTCTTCTCTCTGGACTAAGACAGAGTAGCATTAACTCGCAGGGGACTGTCGCTACACATCACCTCGAGTGCCATTGACAACCTTCATCAAATTGAAGGTCTCGTTTGCTAGCACTGATTTAGACCAAGGACACCACGATGGGAGTGATCACGGGATTCCATGTTTTGTTCGCCAACGGAAAGAACGTCTTCACGGCCAAGGAGCATGTCGCCGGGGAAGTTGTCATCAAGCTGGCTGAACCGATGAAGGTCAAGACAGTGGAGGTCACCTTACGGGGACATGCAAAGGTACGTACGAAAGGGTTTAGAAATAACAATTCATCTTTATACATGACTTAGTGTGCGTATGATGAGTTCCATAAAGAAAAAAACGATTTGCACATGTTTGGTTTCAGTGACAGAAGCTCTTGAAAAACCTTTAATACCAACAGGGAGGTGTCTCTTCCACCTCCCTGATGCCAATGTACAAGGGTATTCAAATTTTTGCATCTTAATAGAATCCTGGGTATGAACTGCGTTCCTCTCTGTTGAAAGGATATAATTTAGAGTTCACCTAGCATAAGCATTGACTACAAATATGTCAGGGAAGCCTCTGGAAGACAACTTTTGGGGAAAGAAGTAGAAGTGGTACATGTAAGGGATCCAAGATTCTTATCGGATTGTAAGCAAAACGACTATTTTTCAGAGATCCGCAGGCGTAGAAACAAGGGGTTTTTCTCGACCAAATCCATGACTTTGAGCAATACTGTGGCCATTATTTTATAAGGATACATGTAGGAAGGGGCATTGGAAGTGCTTTTAACAAGATGTTCAAAAGCGTAAAACTAGTCACTTTATGAACACCTTTGCTAATCAAATTAAGGATGTGTGTACATGGTCAGCAGACACTCGGGTCAAACTTTTTATTGTTTTCAACTCCTTTATGAAGGTCAGTACTGGTATTTCCTTCAAAGGCTCCAAGGAAACAGTTTACCTTCAAGGAACTTAAACCAATGGAAGAAATCAGATAAAGAAGAAAAAAAAAGGGAGGGAGGAGAGAGAGAAAGAACGGTAGAGAGAAACAGGTAAAGAGAGAGAGGAATAGAGAAAGAGAGGGAGATAGAGGGAGGGAGAGAGAAAGAGATAGAAAAAATGAGGGAATGAGACAAAGAGAGAGAGAGAGAGTTGGAGATAGAAGGAGTTACACACACAGGCAAAGAAGAAGAGAGAAGAAAATAACAAAGGAATGAAAATTAAATAATGAACTATAGTAAAGCATGAAATGAAGTAAATGAACTGAAGGGAGAGTACAAGGTACTAGGCCAAGAGGGAAGCCGGGTACATACTGAGAAGAGAACATTAAAGGGCAATCCAACCTTGGTAATAAGATGATTTGTGTGAAAGCAGAAAAATAAGAAAAACAGGATGGTGAAAGTTTGAAAGAAATCGGACAAGGACTAAGAAAGTTATGGATGTTTGAAAAATGAGATCACTACATCTACGCGAATCTCAAATTGGCAATTTGGTGAGTCAATCAATTGTGACATTTTTGTGGACAACTCTCCCATTTGTCGTACACAAAAATATCATTAATTTGCGATTTTCTTCGAGGCGCTTTTACCCTCGGGGCCGTACTCAAAATGTATTGGAGATAGTATATTGTTATAGGTCTTCATGAATGAAAAGATCCTCCTGAGTTATGCATTTTGAAAAAAAGTGACATTTTAGTCATTTTGTGTGTTAGAGCAAATGGCGGAGTTGTCCACAGCTACATCACAGTGACATTACCTATTCGGCCAATTTGAAATTCCCATAAGCATAGTGATTACAACTTTCAAAAATTCATAACTTTCTTATTGCTTGTCCGATTTCGTTCAAACTTTCACCAATCTGCTTCTCTGATTTTTCCTCTTTCTTTCAAAGCAACTTGCTATTAAGGTTGGATTTCCCTGGAGTGGAAAAACTAGAAGAGTGGACTAGAATGGCACCGAACAGAGATGTGTGGATAAATGTTGCAATCAACCTCTGAACCCGGAGAAGAATAGATAGATAGAATGACATACAGAATCAGTTTATTTCCTGGTGTGATATTACATTTTCTTTGTTATTCCCCAAGAAGTACAAGTATTATATTTTCATATCATATTTGATGACTCTTTACAAAAGGAAGGTACATGTACATGTACACTGTCAATTTGTAGTGACCATGACATAGCATTTTCTTGGATTTAGAATTTTCATGGAAAGTTGGTTATTATGAACTTCCCATCCTAACACTCCTTGATCCAATTACATACAGCTGACTCTGCTCTGTTCTGTCCCATTCGTTTGTCACACCACAGTGAAGATCCAATCTACTATCCAATCATGAAATTGACTTAATAATTGGATTGGTATGTATGTTATAAATAGTCTTAAGACTTGGGCTGTTGCAGTATTGATCTCTTAAAGGAAGTGCTGTTTTAGCAGAATGTCGTTGAGGAGGAAATTGGCCAGGCTATTTGGAGTGTTCAGACGGGAACACAAGTTGTCTGGCCTCATAACTAAATTTGAAATCTCCTGTTTGTGGACCAAATTCAGTTGCCATAGTAACACCATGTCAAACAGATGATCAAAGACATAAATTACCTGCTGTATGAAACTGTCACTGAAGTCTTTGATATTGATGAGAGTTATTTTATAACTTGAATTTCACTTTACAAGACTCTACAAGAATAATTGTCATTTTTAAGTATAACCATTTTTTGAAGTCTGTTTTTATTGCACATTAGTTCCTGTAGTATAACAAGCCATATTTTCATATCGAAAGTTAAATGATGTAAGTTATGAGTAATGCTTGGATATGAATAAAGGAAAATCACTATAACAAGGATCTTGGCACCAGAAAATACCTTGTTATATTAGGAATCTCCTTATATCAGGGCGAAAAACCCCACAAAGAACATAAAGACCTGGGACCAGCAAAATTACCTTGTTATATATCAGGAATCTTGTTATATTGGAGCTCTTTATAATGAGCTTCCTCTGTATAGATGGAAAACAAAGAGAAAATTGAAGGTTTAGCCTAATTGTTTCTCCTGGATGGACTGTGTTTATACATCTTCCTTGATATTGCCATTTTGGAACGAGGACGAGGTTAACGGTAATAACAATATATAATCTCCTGAGAGTCATTGTCATTGTCAGGTACACATGTTTGATACATCTATGTGCCAAGGTGTACCCAGGATTAGATGAAACAGATATATGGCGGGCGGGGCGGAGGGGAGATGGCAGTATGGGATATGCATACATTACATGTAGGTGCTATGTTAAAAATGGTGGAGTAGAAATTTAAGAAAATCACAAAAAACATAGGTTTGTTTGCATATCAGCATCTTGATCTAACTTACATGTAAGTCCAAATCCAAGTAACGTTTTGCCATTGTTTTGTCTTAATTGTTTCTAGTGTCTCGATAACAAGAACAATTACCTTTGTCAAAGTACATTGCACCTCCTGATAACAGCTCTTCATCTTGTGTTGATATCTTCAAGGAGTGCAGTGCCTCGCAGCTATTGCGACGATATGACAGGATTGGTGCTTATCAAAGTTAGAGCTGTCAGATTGAATTGGAAGACATGGCATGTGATGTCTTCATTACACATTATGTCTGGCAGAATACACTTGGGTGCCATTGCCATATGTGGGGATGACTAAGGGACATTTCCATATAGCCTACAATGTAGATATCTGTGTTGATATTGGATGTTGAGAAGCTGATCATAGATCTGAGATTTTGACTTACAGCCAAGTTTGAATATAGGCCTAATATACTTTACTTGGGGGTCACACATTTGGATGGCAAGTTTTAGTTTAGCCAACTTGATTTTTTTGTTAAAAAAAGGTCATCCCTCTCAACTGTACATCCTACATATACATGTACAGTATATGAATACCCACCCCTGGAATAAAAATTCTCAGTTTTGTCTTTGTTTAATTTCTATATCATATAAAACATCTGAAAAGGAAGATGATAAAAGTATAAGATGTTAACAGGTTACATTGTCAAATGAGAAAGCGCCCAGTAGAGGAAAAAAGATGAAAATGTGAAAACATTTTTCTCTTTTTTTTGTGCACAAGATTGAGCGGACTAAAAACCACAACAACCGTGAGAACCCTTTTGTATTCAATTTCCCTCAAATGGTGACCCCCCCCCCCCCCCCCATATACCTGTAGTACATGTACCTCAAAACACAACCAAATTTATCTCTGGTTGACAGTGACACATATATCTCTCGACTTGATAATGAATAGGATTCCTGAATCTTTTTAACATTATAATTATTTCCTTCCTGGGTTTAAGTTCATATAAAGTGTGATTTGTTAAATACATTTACATGTACATGTAGCAAGTCTTATGGTGCAGGGCCGGTATTCAATTAAAAACGCGCATTAAGTAAGTAAATTACTAAGTATTTAACTCGGCTAAGTAAAATGGCTTAACTCGTATTCAGATCACTTTAAGGTATTTTTCTTTAGTAACCCGACTTTGAGGCAAAATACTTACTGATATCCATTGTGACGTCACATGTCCTGTCCAAAATCATGCGCAATAAATGCGTCACAGTAGATGCGCGCTTACATGGTTTGCTTGTGCGCAGCTTATACTACTGCGCGTACATGTATGAAAGCCACATACCTGCCAATCAAGTAATTGGTTTAAGTCTGCTAGGGAGCTGTCTTAGACCTAGGGTAAAATACTTAGCCAAAAGATTCAACTGAATACCAAAATTGCTTAAGTATTTTATCTCAGCCGAAAACTAAGTAAACTACTCATATTTCACTCTTAAGTATTGCATTGAATACGGGCCCAGGTGTCTAAACATACAGAGGAAAAACTAACCAACTGTGCCATGGCCTTATTTGACTAGCAAATATTTATTTGTCCACACATGTATATTTTTATGTGAATGTCAACTATTTATTTTCTAGACTGCATGATTTCAGTTTTAAAAGCATATATGTGTAAAATTATAATTAAAAAAAAACTAAACTTATGAAGAGTGATTAATTAGAGGAAAATGTTAAGGAAACGACATCACAGAGAGAGAGAGGGGGGGGGGGGAGAGAGAGAGAGAGGGGGGGGGGGGGGAGAGAGAGAGAGAGAGAGAGAGAGAGAGGGAGCTTCAATCCCTCAAAGTCTTTTGGTTCAAGTTATTTCAATGGACACTAGAATCTAATACTAATAGACTTGAAGGAGTACCAGAGAAGAAAGAGAAAATATGTTACATGTATGTACTGAGAGCCAGAAGTGTATCAGCTGTATGTACATGTAATAGTCATAATAATGCCCTTTAGTTATCAAGTTTTCAGCAGATATATTCTGTCTAACACTAGACTTTCTGTGGCAGTAATATCATTTTACACAAAAGTTTTTTTTTTTTCATTCAGTTTTATTGATCAATATAATAGGATTACAGAATCATCAGAACATGATTAAAAACAATAAAAAACAAACAAACAAAACAAAACAAATAACAAGAAACAAAAACAAAAACAAAACAAGAATCAACATATTCTAACCTAGAATTAAAGTAAAGCAGCATGAAATAAATTAGCAGAACTAGTGTATTTCTAATACATATTTAGGGAAACAGCCTCTAAAAAGAAGACCTATAAATCACAAATCAAACCTCCATTTACAAAAATGAAATGCAAGTTAACAAAAGTTAACGGCAATACTACAGGTATGTCAGTTTTTACTTGAGAAATTGTTTTGATTGTCTAACAAGTACAGCCTCTAATCTGAACTATTTCTTCTCTCTCTCTCTCTGTCATTTGTCTTCATCATTTGCAGGTGACAAAAAGCGGAAATCTGTTGAAACCTGGGGAACAGGACAAGATGAAACTAGGCCAGGTTGTCAATGAATACTTGAACACAAAGCTTCAACTTACAGGTAAGAGAAACGGGATACTAATGTATCGTCTGTTGAGAGCCAGAAGGGTGTTAACTCTGTGTTAAAGTATATGAGTTAGTGCCCTTCTGGCTTCAAAGACAATATGATCTAGTGAAAACCAGAAGGGCATTAATACTTGTACATATAGTTAAAGCCCTTCCAGCTCTAAGCAAACTATATTGCCACATTCACACCTTTTGGCAGCACCACACCAATTTTTTTCTTAGGAGGTTTGGATTGAAATATCTAAAGTCTGCTTGCATGATGATGATGAGCCCTACGTGTATATGTATTTTTTGTGGGGGGGGGGGGGAGGTGAGGGGGTCTAGGGCTTGGATTGAAATATTTAAGGTCTGCATGCATCAGCCCCTTGTTAATATTTTGACAATTTGAGGGTCTGGACTTAAGATTTTAGGCATCCATGTTCCTGGTACACATTAGTATGGAGCCTAGCTTGTGGGATCAGCCTTCGAGGGAAAGTCCACACCCCCTAGCATCAAGTGGGTTTTGAGAAAAGCAGAAAACTGAGACTGAGAATGTCTTGTGGCTATCAAGTGCATGTAATCGCTTGCTGAGGATAGAATATTTGGAGTAATGTAGCTCTTATCCTTTCCTTTCTTGAGCAGGTGATAGTGGGTTAGTGGGTTAGAAATCTGATCAAGAATAAGAAATGTTATCAGGCCTCTTCTTAAATGTTGGCAACCGTATGATTTTGTATATGCTTACAAAAAATGCTGTTAAAAAAAGCTCTGAAGTAAATAATCCTAGAATATTCAGGAAACATTTCAAGGAAGGAAAGGATAAGATTTATATAACTCCAATATTCTTTCCTCAATCATGCAATTATGTGCACTTGATAGTCATGAGACTTCTTAAGTATAAATCTACAATGTATGCTCTGATTAGTTTAACATGTAACGTAACATGTCTATAATGATTATAAGGGCACTTTAAAACTTGGCAAAACTATATTAACACGTAGATTTTTGTTTGATTTGATGCTTATCTTGTATGCCACAAAAATACCATCTAGATGTATATACTTTGGTTTAGCTAAAACTCCTTGATTTATAAAGTAAATTGCCCATTTCACAGAATTCATTAAAATGCTGCAATCTCAAGCTCTAAATTTGGCAAATTTGGCAAATTTGAATCTGTGACTAAGAAAAGGATCAACTGTATGTTTATGTAACGGACTGTCAGATCGAAGTATATGAAACTGCATCTAAAGTGACAGAGCCTGACAAATTTCTTATCAAGTATTGTCATCAACGAGTGGGATTTTGGTTTCTGTATTGACATGATGAAGAGCATTGATATAGAAAGTGCATTGCTCAGTCCCTCTGCATTATGTTTGCGTACGTACATGAGCATGCCATTGGATCACTGTATTATATTATTACAATGGGGATCTTATACTGTAATCCCTGCTTGGCCGACAAAGAAATGTGAGTCATATTGCAATCGAGGACAAAATAAACTTGGGCGTTGGAACACCCTGGATTGCAGACAGTACGTAGGTAAACAAAGGCACTAAGAAGAGAGGCAAAAACAGAGGGAGACAGAGAGAGAGAGTGAGGGGGGGGGGGTAGGTAGGCAGGCAGACAGACAGACACACAAACAGATAGCAGACAGACTGACATACAGGCCTGAATTCACGAAAGATATTTATTTTAACCCATTGATTAAACCTCCATAAGCGTAGTACATGCATGTCCTTATGTCCAATAGACGTGCAATGATATGCTTACAGACGCTTGTTACTCTTTTTGTCGGTTTAACTCATGATTTAGAGTAGACCATGGATTAAAATAAACCTCTTTTGGGAATTCATGCCTCAGTGAGTGAAAAGCAGGGATATAACATTCAAACAGACAAAAGGATAGCTGTCTTTTGATTGATTGAGAGAGAGAGAGAGAGAGAGAGAGAGAGAGAGAGAGAGAAATAGCATAGTAAGGGTTATGCAGATAAAACACAAAGAAAGATAGAATTATGAGATGACTAGAGAGAGAGAGAGAGAGAAAGAGAGAAATAGCAAAAGAAGGGTTAGGCTGCTAAAACAGAAAGAAAGAGATAAAATAATTAAGAGATGACTATAGAGAAAGAGAGAGAGAGAGAGAAATATACACACAGGTGGATATGACGGAGAGATTAAAAAGCAGACAGATTTGACAGAATTCAAAACAAAATAGTTCTCCCTTCAAAATGAGAGGAAGAGAGATAGAGAGAAATACACACACAGGTGGATATCACGTAGAGATTAAAAAGCAGACAGATTTGACAATTAAAAACAAAATAGTTCTCCCTTCAAAATGTTAGTTGTAGAACAGATTTCACAGTCACATGTACTGCAACAAAGCCAAAGTATTTGACACCAATCACATGAGATCAAAGCTGAAATGACTCTTATTTAATAGCTGATCGATTACTCAAACCTAGTCTTACTAATCTTAGCTTCAAAGATTATGTAATTCAACGTGATGACCCACTGTTTGCCAAAAGTATGGGAGAGATGTCCCAACTAAATGTAACAAGATCATGGGAAAATCTTTGCATGAGTCATTATTCATTAATTACTCCATAATCTGTATGGCTACTTGAACTTTCCTGATTAATCACAAGTGCAAGAAAATACCAACATATAATTAAGAGTAGATTAGTCATAAGCTGGGGCTCTAATATAAATGTTTATTGTCTATAATTGAACTGTTGATTTAATTATTGGGATGGTCAGGATTGGGGCAACAGATTGGAACAACTTCTTATCACTGGTCATTGTTTGACAAGATTAGAAGTAACCATTTCAGTGTGTAGGTAGTACTTCAGGAATATAAACTTTGTAATGGGGGGGGGGGGGGGGTGGTGTGGTTAAGAGGGGTTATGTGCCCGATGACTAAAATAAATCTGCTGCTCATGTACCTTTTAGGTGTTTACCCCACTCTCTTCCACAACCAAATTTATCAACTTGTTTTGTGTGCCAGATATATTTAACATCTGTGTGCAACCCCCCCCCCCCCCCCACTCTAGCAAAAGATCCTGTGATCCACCATCGCAAAAAGTATCTTGCATGTCGATACAGCTACAGCTGTAAAAGAGCATTCATATTTCAAAGTGTCAATTGGTTCTCGACAAATGGTTGTCCTACATGTATTTTCCTCTTTTTGAAAATGATTGATGTGTGACATCAGGAAAGGCATACACCCTCAAAATGACAGAAGGATTTACTGAATGTCAATATAGGTCAGATTATGTGCTTTCCTCTCCTAATAGGTCTCATAGCATCCGCTTAGGAAATGGAACTAGGGAGCTTAGTCCATAGCAACAAGCTGAGGAATGATGACTTCAAAGCCATGATGAAATCATTCAAAGGGACATTCTACCTCAAAATGTTCAGTTTTATTTAGAATAATTAGGAGCATGATGGGCTTGTGAAAGGGGTACATGTACATGTATGTACACATTCTCACTTACCCTTTTTTTTTAACCGGTTGACTACTGAATTCTCTCATTCCCATAGGCTTAATACAGGAACTACCAGGTTCCAGTTGACAATGGGTTAATTATCCAACTTTATCTTGATTTCAATTGTGTCTGGTATTACAAACCATGAGATATATTGCATGCAAAGTAATGCTGTACAAAATCTTACACCTCAAAGAAAATTGTCTCATTTAAGCTGTCCCGTTTGGTATTAGTCTTCTTCAATGCCAAAAATATCTCCAAACCAAATGGACACAAAACATAAATTCAAATCAAGATTTGTCATATCATATAACACACTACTGTCTGAAGTGGTCATTTAATCCCCCCACCCCCTAGAAACTAATTTAAAGGTCATCACGGTATTCTATGTAATTATCACTTGATTTAATGATTTGATTGTCAGTAATGAATTTAGCATATTCCCCAAAACAGGTTCAGATAGAGTTCTTTGTACATTATTAACCAGTTATTGACCTTTTTGGTTATAACATTAATGGAGTCTTCCTTCCTTCCTCTTCATCAATTTATCATCTGCTTAATATATCATAGTGACATGTATGTTGAATCATGTTACCAGCATGTAGCTGTTAAAGCAAGACTGAACTTTAAAGTGTACCAACCACCTGAAAGAATAATTTGACGAAATCCTCTCAGACCCTGCAAGATCTAGTGTCGTTTACTGCACTTTGCCTGTCCTCCATTTGTCACATCAGCCTGAAAATAACAAAAATAGGCGTGCATTTTGTAGCAAATGGATTGTATTATAAAATCCCCAAGGGTACAGTAAGGAACAGATCAGAGCATTAATTTCATTTAAATCGTATGATCTTTAATGAGCTTCACATCACTAAACAACTGGCTTTCAAACCGATAAGCACAATATCACCTGAATTAAAGCCAACAAAAATCCAACCTTGCCTCTATCATTTGTAAAAAATTCAATTTTATTATTGAATTCTTTATTACTAAATCATGAAATTTTGCTTTCCAAAATTTTCAGCCCACAAAAGGCAAAATTTCTACATCAATTTCTGAATGTTAAGTCCTGCTTAAAGGGCAATCCAACCTTGGTAATAAGATGATTTGTGTGAAAGCAGAAAAATAAGAAAAAACAAGATGGTGAAAGTTTGAAATAAATCGGACAAGGATTAAGAAAGTTATGGATGTTTGAAAAATGAGATCACTACATCTATGTGAATCTCAAATTGGCAATTTGGTGAGTCAATTGTGACATTTTTGTGGACAACTCTCCCATTTGTCGTACACAAAAATATCATTAATTTGCGGTTTTCTTTGAGGCGCTTTTTCCCTCGGGGCAGTAATCAAAATATATTGGAGATAGCATATTGTTATAGGTCCTCATGAGCGAAAAGATCCTACTGAGTAATGCATTTTGAAAAAAAGTGACATTTTAGTCATTTTGTGTGTTAGAGTGAATGGGGGAGTTGTCCACAGCTACATCACAGTGACATTACCTATTCGGCCAATTTGAAATTCCCATATGCATAGTGATTACAACTTTCAAAAATTCATAACTTTCTTATTGCTTGTCCGATTTAATTCAAACTTTCACCTATCTGCTTCTCTGATTTTTCCTCTTTCTTTCAAAGCAACTTGCTATTAAGGTTGGATTTCCCTTTAATTTTATCATTTTCTTTCTTATCTTTCTTTGTTTTTAAGTCAGTTTAGACTCTCTGAAGTTGATGCTGTGATAGATTTACTTTTTGTCTTAAAGCATTATCATTTACATTTTAATTATCAATTTACTTGCATTAAATTCACTGTTAAATTATCTCAGATTCTTATCGATTTACGCTTAGTTTCGAGACATTTCTCTAAGATGTCAAACCCGGCCGGCCAGCACATTTCAATTCCTTAATGGACGTAATGTACAGCCCGTTGTTCCAGGCTCTAGTCTTGCCATTCACAGGCCTCAAGCTCTCTCCACATAGAGCTTAAATGAATCATCTTATATCCCAGTGATTTCTGTGTAATTTTCTTTCCAAAGAAGAAAGCTCCGTCATCATGGTCACACCAAAATCATTCAGTACACGGGCTTCCATATACTATTCGGGTGATTCTAAAACAATATGAACAAAAAAAATATTTCATTCCCATGACGGACCAATCCATCTATCTACAGATGTTTGAAAACAGTGTTACCTTGTCATATCTACATCACCAGTGACGACATTAAATCTCCATTTCAGAAATAATAAGCCCACTATTTTGGTACTTTTGTATGTACACAGATTCATATGGTTTACCACTCAGTAGAATGCTATTACCACTCCCTACACTTTCAGTTTTCTCAGTACCTTTATCGATAGTGTACCTGCTTACACCTCGTCATTCCAGGTGGTATTCAAGCCATTCACAAGGCTTCGAGCCCTCTCCACAATAGAGCCTAACTGAATCCTCTTATTTTCGGACCAAAATCCGAAGATTCTTTCAATTTTCTTCCCAAAACCAAAGCTCCACTACAGCAAGAGCTGCATTATGAGACCACACAGACTCGTATTAACATACTGAGTCATGTACGTGGATTCCCTTGTCACCAATTTTCTACTCCAATGCTAATTAATGCAATATGCATTAAAAACAGTCCTTCCTACATGTATATTCCCATTGAACACCTGCCAATTGATAAACTGTAATGTAGAAACAGTATCATCCAACTGTGCCAATGATTTATTTCGTCGATTACGAAGTTGGATCTCATTTTCAGAAAAGACATAGATCTACTTTAAGATATACAAAATCATAATTTTCCACTTAATTTACACTTTCAAGTCTTGTAAGTGGATCCCCTAGTCACCAATTTACTATTCCAGTGCTCCTTACAGCAATATGCATTAAAACTATTCTTCCTATCCCATTAAAAACTTGCCAATTGATAAACTGTATTGTGAAAACAGTATCATCAAATCATGCCAATGATTTATTATGTCAATTACGACGTTGGATCTCATTTTGTATTATACAAAATCATAATTTTCCGCTTATTTTACACTTTCAAGTCTTGTATTAAAGTGGATTCCCTGTCACCAATCCACCATTTCGATGCTCATTAAAGCAATTCTTCCTATTCCCATTAAAAACTTGCTAATCTTTAAATTGTAACATGAAAAACAGTTTCATCCAACCATGCCAATGATTTACCGTATTTCATCGATTACAACTTTTGGTCTCATTTTCAGGAAAGGCCTACTTTCATCAACAAATTCAAAATTTTTTCGTTTATTTTACACATTCAACTGAAAGTGGAATGCCTTTTCTACAATTTCATATTCAAATCACTGCATAGATAGTCATAAACTTTCCTATTCCCCCCAAACTATCAATGATAAAATATCTTTCAAACTTCCGACTGAACTGAAGACTAAATCTTATGAGGACACAAGATGCACATTATATGCAGTGCTATCACAGACCTAATTCAATTTCTCAGACTTGCACTTTCAACTTATTATAGTATAAACATTAACAACTTTTTCACTTAGCTCATATTACTGCTTTCACCACATGCCTCTCTGGATGCGGCGTTCAAATGTCCTGTTCTTAAACTGTCAGTTTTCAGATTTTCGTGTTAAATCAGTCTTGGGCGGGCGGGCGGCTCTGTGTTGTTGCGATGAAAACGCAAGCTAGAATGACTCCTCAAAAATATTTTCTACCACACCCTAATGCTCGTGCCTCGAACCAACTGTGAAAAACATTCTTATGTGTAATCACTTCTTACTCTTGGACAACAACCCTTACCAAATATAAGTATGCATACATTAACGAGACAAACAACATTTACCTGCTATACAAACGTAACTCATGCAAATAGTATTCCATTCTTGAGGTTTGAGAGTTTGAATCCCTTGCTGCAGCTCTTCTCCTTGTGCAAAGCAGTTTTCTGAAATTATCTCTCTTCACCCAGGAATGGCAATGAGTTATTAGGTTGGAAGAAATTCCCTGATAAGAAAGAACTTTCCAATGAGCTTTTGAAAATTATGACCTTGGCTTTAAACATCTCTGGCAACTGATTTCATCGCACAATGCATTTAAAGGAATAATCCTGCTGAGTATCTACTTACTACACATGGGTTTAGTATGGCAAATGTAGATTAATGTCTTGCCAAAGGATGCTAGTGCAGTAGCAAGGACTCAAACTCTCTACCTTGTGATCCACATTTCATTGAATTTAAATATCCACTAGACCACTACACCTAGAGATGTTTCTTTAAAACACAGAGCTGTGGTTTAAAGAAGTACTTATTATAACAGACCTTTTCACCATTGCACGAGGTATTCTAAAGAAATTTTCACTTTTCTAATTTACAGCAGGATCTTCTGCCACACTACCAGTTGGACAGAGCAGATTGCCCTTCTCATTTCTATTACCTGAAGGGTAAGAGATAGTACAATCGTGTAAGACTAAGTAAAATGAATTCATATTTCCTCATCCAGATTTTGAAAAAAATGAGGAGGTGGGTCATGGGGTCAAATTTCTTTTTTCCTTGCACTACTGGAGCTACATGTATAAAGTAAAAAATATGTTGATAATTTCCATTGATTGTACCAAGTGAGATTATATATTTTTATAGATATCTGCAGGTATGTTAAATGCATTATGATGCAAATCCAAAGTTTTTAGACAAGTTTTCCGCGAATTAGAGGATATGGTTTGTTATGAAGGAACTTGGTTTGAGATAACATTTACATATGATGTTTGTTCTTGGGTGAGGAAGCGGGTTGCGTTTATTTTTCTGGCCTCGAAATTTTGTCATGTTACTAGAATTTCAAATTTTACCGTGTATATTGTAAATGTGAGTGATGCATATTTTGAAGAATGATACTGAAAGGTATAGTTTCCATTATAAGGGACATGTGTAAAGATGAGGTTTCAGATGATATGTCATCATCATTATTCCTGTGACAAAGTCAATTTTAACCCTGCAGTTTTGATCAATCAGAGACAAAAAATATCTTAAACTTTTGATGGTAGAGGAAGTGGATGAATGAAATCAGTTAGATTGTGAAATAATTCCCAAATTATATTATGTTATACATGTAGGTAATTTGTTGATGATTTAAAACTTGGGAATTGTGCCAGTTGAATAATGTTATTAACAATAATAAAGAAAAATTGAAGAGAAATTGACAGCAATGAATTTAATGAAAACTTCAGTGATGCAAGTGTGAGTGAAATAATTTCAGATAACATTGACATTTTAGAAGTCTTCAAAGATACAGTTTGAATCATAGTTACCTTCTTTATTGTAAATTTTTGGAGTAAGTCCAAGAAACTGATACATGTATTTAACTATTGTTTCTAACCTCAAAATCATTATTACCAGTTTAAACTTTCGTTGATTGTCAGTCAGATTCTTTTTAACAAAAAGGTAAGCAGCTTGTGGCTGGCTAGAAATGGTTGTGGTTTTTCCAGATTCACAGGCTGAATACTATATATAATCCAGTCTTCTATTTTGGCCGGCTGCATCATTTTGTGTCATGTGATTGTGACACATCCTTCCCCAAGCAATGTCTGAAAGCTATAGGAAGATATTTGTTTGAACCTTCAAGGTGTACTGTATGTTGTATCTGCTGAGAGTCAGATATCCTTTAGAACAGGGTTATAGCCTAATGCTGTAGCTCGGAACCAGAGCCGTTCTCCAACTCACCAGACTGAAGGTTTTGAGCCTAGCCAGACACGAGCCAAAACTCACATCGGTAACAGAGGTCCGGGAGAAAAGAACTGTTAAAAACCTCATTTTTTGTCATCTTTTAGCAGGCAGAAAGTGAATTTTCTAATATATTTGTGTGTACCAGTGTATGTGTCTGCCAAGAGTGCATTGTAATGTGTGTTACAAAGCCCTCTAAGAAAAAAAAAAAAAACAGACATTTATTTATTGGATTCAAAATTATGATGATAGATTTAGCTGTGTTCCTTAACGAGTTACCGGACAGGTCCAGAGCCTGGTACAGATTTTTAGCGGTTAACAAGCCAGACCATAGCAGGTTTTCGGGTTGCGAGTTACCGCACTATTATAGCCCTCTTAAACCTCTTTGTGTTTCAACCCCTTTGGTTCTCAACAAACAATATCTGAACTGTGCTACCATCCTAATGTACATTATCTAAACATGTGTTTACCGCTTGTTTCAAATATGACTTTTAAAAATCGTCAACTCAGCACGACATTCTTATGGGATGATATTGATATCCTTGCATGCCTAGCTTCCCTCTTTTACGCTTGCTCATGGCTATCAAATCTACATGTACATGATATACATGTGGGCTGCATGTGATTGTCTAATATTAAAGCCTTCATGACATAAGAATAGGATGTGTTTTCTGACCAAAAGTATACAGTGTAGAGTGAGTGCAGGGAGACTAATTGTGGTGTATATGTATAATACTTGGAGTCCTTTAGTGATGACAAAGATCAGTAAAGGAAAATACATAAGTATTATAAACATGTGACTTTCATAGCAATTGGATCACCAAAAAAAAAAAAAAAAAAAAGGAAGATCAAATGTACATTTAACTTGAACATGTGTCTGATTGAATTCCGTGCAATTTGATTGGCTGGATAAATACAGGATTTACATTAATTTTGTTTTCCTACCATCACCATTCACAATAAACCTCACTTTATCTTGGGTAGTAAACCCTTGGAAAGGAACAACCTCTCAAAGCTTTATCAGGGTAGAGACTATTTGAGCTCCAAAGCGGCAACATTATTATTCATGACTTCTTATAAACGCACACGCGCCCGCATGATAAACGCGGCCGGGTAGCATATTTTTTTTGAGAGAGATGACAACTGTAAGACTTGTATTTTCTCAAAGTTTCACCCTATTTTTATTTGAGCAAAAGAAAATTTTGTCAATATTTAACCCTAACCTTATCCCTAAGCCTATCCCTGACAAGACTCGAACTCGGGATCTCTTCATGAAGAGCACAACATAGATCCGACTGCGCCACACAGAAGAGCTGCTTGTTTGGTTCGCTCATTTTATTAAAGGAGAATGAAACGCTGGGGAAATCCTTTTTAATGAAAAGAGGGGATAGAGAGAAGCAATTTTTAAAAAGTTTCATCAAAATCGGTTAAGAAATGAAAAAGTAATGAAAGTTTGAAAAGTCTCACTTTACTTTCTATGGTGATCCTCAAATTGGCAATGTTGCTTCAAAATGGCAGGTTTAAGTAGTACTTGTAACTCTCAATATGTTTTGTACACAAAGTTTCATATTTTCTTCATTATCTCTAAAGATGCTGCTTGTCTTTTTGTGAACTCAACATATGTTGTGTCGAATACATTTTCCCATGATATATCTTGAGCTGAAAAGGAGACAAGCTGCACCTTGAGAGATAATGGGGAAAATATGAAATTTTGTGTACAAAACATATGGAGAGTTGAACCACTAAACCTGTCACTTTGGAGCAACATTGCCAATTTGAAGATCACCATAGAAAGTAAATTGAGAATTTTAAAACTTTCATAACTTTCTCATTTCGTAACCGATTTTGATGGCACTTTTTAAAAATTGCTTCTCTCTATCCTCTCTTTTCATTAAAATTGATTTTTCCCCAGGCTTTCATTCTCCTTTAAATCCCTACAATTTGTTTTTACGAAATAAACCGCATTGTCACTTCACTTCCATAGACATCATGTGGGTGCGCGAAGCTCCTGAAAAATAATGTCGCCGCTTTGGAGCTCAAATAGTCTCTACCCTTTATCAGTCAGTAACGATCACATGACTAATGCACTTGGTCATGTGCCTAAATCCGAGGGTTGCCAATAAACAGAGCTTAATGACTTTCTAGCATTGTAATAAGTTCACCCCATATTACAAGCGCAAGTGTTGAGATGTCCAGCAGACGTCAGAGAACAGTGAATTTGTATCAGCGTTGACATTTAGGGGAGATAATAATATATTCATTATTCCAATTTTAGGAAAAGCAGTGTGTGGAAGTCTCTTCCTGTGTCATGTTAATGTGTGTGCCAACTGAAGAGAAAATAATTGTCTATTGTAGGGAAATGTCCTGCTGATAGCATTTGGCCTTATTTTAGAAGTGCATGCATTAAATGAGCAAAATCTCAAGAAGTAGCCCATCAGCGTGTGTCAAAAGAAATCAGGATATCATTTAGTTCATTATGTAAACAAATAATTGACAAGTTTTGTTTTCATTTTTGATTTTGCAGTGAAAGTTCTTAGAATTAGCCAAGGTTTGTAAATTGATTTTAGTAAAGGGGTTTTTCAACGAAAGAGAGTACTACTGGATCTCTTAATAGAATAATACACATATTTGACATTTTTGGGGTTTTCTAAAGTTTAGGCGTTAATTGGTCGGTGAATTAATGATATACAAATAATGCATGTTTGCGAGTGCATTAGTGAATATGCACTGCACGAATGTTAAGTCACAATGGGAGGCTTGTCGAGTTCATTATCCGTCTCATTATGATTTAACTGAGTGCAGTGCATATCACTAATGCTCAAGCCACAAAACATGAATTATTTGTTTCATAAAATGGGTCAACAATATTCAATATAAAGTCAAAAAAATGGTTACAAACCCCATCAAAATGCAAAGAATCGCACAGTCAAGGAGGCTGCCATTTGCTTTCCTTTATGACATCACATTAAGCGCAGTCAAGAAGTATAATGCGAGTGTCAGTGTGCGCATCAAAGTCCTTGCCATGGCCTTCCTATATGAAATTACGTGCATTTCATCGCGTCTTAAGTTTATACGCCCTAGCGGTACGCATACGCGCACACGTGACTCATTTCAGCGCATCTGATTGGCTACATTCTTGAACCCATTTTATAATTAGGATTAACTAAATAAATCTCAATATATAACTGCAATCAACACAAATGAGTGACAAGAAAATCTTATTTTTAATACTCTGCAGGTTGCCAACTTCCTTTGAGTCCAAGCATGCAAGGATACGTTACTGGCTTGAAGCTGTTATCATCAGAGCATCCTGGTTCAAGTCCAAGAGGAGAACGCTTCAAGGTTTTACAGTCATAGAGCATGTGGATGTCAACCATCCTGATCTATTGGTAGGTTCTACATGTGTCTTTGGTCATCTGACATTTGCTCTGTTGATAATAATTGCTCCAGACTTTATTTTGTTAAAGGGGTAGTCCACCCTGGTATGAAGTTGATTTGAATAAAAGAAAAAAATGAGGGAAACAGATTAATAGTGAAAGTTTGAGCAAAGTCCAATAAGAAATACAAAAGTTATGAATTTTTGAAGTTGTAGTCAGTCAAACACAAATTGGCAGTTCCGTGATATATCTTGTGAGCTCCTTTCGGTCTCCAATTTGCTCAGTACAGAAAAGTTCATAAATTTTTAATTTCTTAGTTTTTGATGAAGGAATGAATTTGTTTCAGGTGTGTAAAAACATCTAAGGGGCATGCACTTGTATGATTGAATATTTTCTTTAGAGAAAATGGAAATTAATGATTTTTAGGTTACAGGGCAAATGGGAGAAGAGCTTGCAAGATACTTCACAGAGTTGCCAATTTGTGTTTGATTGATTACAACTTCAAATATTCATAACTTTCTTATTTCTTATCGTATTTTGCTCAAACCATTCACTGATCTGTTTCTTGAATTTTTCTGCTTCTTTTAAAACCAACTTGTAATCAGGGTGCACTTCATCTTTAAAGATATAAGGTTAGGGTTATGGTTGCAATTGAATTTAAGGTTAGGTTTAGGACTAGGGTACAAAGTGTTTGATCCAGAGTAGAAGGAAGCAATTCATTTAGTGTATGAAATTGAGAAATTGAAATTGGAGAAATAGTTGCCTGAGCATGTGTAGTGCAACCTTCCCTTTCCAATCAGTGGGTTTATAGATGTCGTTGTGTTTCAGTGAAGACAGGGAATGTGGAGATGATGACACCAAACTATATGAGAAAAGAATGTGATCAAAGTTTCATTGCTATCTGGGCTTGAAGGTATATTCTAGTCAGCTAGTCAAAAGACATGAAGGCCGTAAGGGGGGGGGGGAGATGAAATTTGTTGTTATGTTTCCTATCTCGAAAAACATAAAAGGTACCTGTCCACTGCCTCCTGAGTGCTTTTTCTCAGCATTCTAAACAAACTTGTACTGGTAAACAAGATTGTACCAGTATATACAAGATTGTGCTTGCCCATATAGAATTATCATCATCCTACTGCCTGAAATTTTTTTTTTTTAGTCTGACTTGTTTTGAACCACTTTGCATAATTTAAAGTGCATCTCGGTCGATGGAGCATAATGTCATGACTCGTTGCCGGTAGGACATCCTTGGACCTTACATTCGAAGAAGATTCTGTGAATTGATACAGACATTATTTGGCCTACCACAAGCGTTCATAAATTTCATTTTTGTTTTTCCAGTCGCCAGTGCAAGAATCGAGAGAGCACACCATAGGATGCCTTTGTAGAAAGTCCTTCCAGGCCTCAGTGACATTACACAGAAAAGGCTTTTGTCCAGGTAAGTCAATTAGTAAGGTTTATGAAAGAAACGTTTCATTATATTGTGGATTCATTATAATTGGCTTTAAATCTTCCTATGCATTTTCATGTATCTGAACAATTTGTGTAAATGTTTGCGTTGTTAAATGTTTAGGGCAATATTATTATTATTATTATCATTATTATGATTACGTATTTGGCGTCACTTGTGCCTGGGAGGGGAAAAGCGAACTGAATCACTGTAACCCTTAGGTCTCTCCTCCCGATATAACTGATTGGGATGTGCAGGTGTACCACTACACCGGGGTTTCCCCCTTCTCTTATTCGAATAGTGCAGTGGGTTCTTAACGTGCAAAGGGCAGATGACTGAAGCCTGCCTTGTCCTCTACACGGGGCCTCCAGTTAAGGTCCTATCCGAGGGACAGAGTGTTTTCCACTGTAACATAGCCTGCGTCTTTGAAATAAGGGAGGGGCACGTTAACATACAACGCAGGCTTCAGTCATCTCATCCGCCCGGGGTGGATTCGAACCCATGATCTTTGGTATGCAGGCACCTCGCCTCCAAATATATCATGTATGATATAGGAATTTGCTTTCATGTTATGAATGACACTTTTGGTAATGAGAGATAAAGAGTGATGCAAGGTTCTCGCCCGCAGACACTTGATGCACACATCAGGCATGGGGAATTACAGAAATATAATAACAGTAATACTCCTTTACAAAGGAACATGATGTCAATACATACTTTCAACATGCCACCTAGCTTTGGTCCTTCCAAACCATTCACCTTGGAAGCTGCAAATGCAATCCATTGATTTGGACCATGGGTAGGGCTAGACATTAATTCAAAAATTAAATCCGGACTCCTTTTGAAAAAAAGTTTGTGTGGAGCCTTGCCAAGGGTAAACAAATACTTGCAAAAGCCTTGGATGGTGGACTCATGTATAACACAAGGGATTATTATATTTATAGAATGATGTTTAGTATATATATATATATAAATATATATATATATATATATATATATATATATATATATATATATGTGTGTGTGTGTGTGTATGAATCATATCATTTCCAGGAGAGTCCATACACATCAACCTAGAAATCGTCAACGGCACCAAGAAGTCTCTGCAGTCCCAGACGACGTTCCTGCAGAAGATAGACTATCGGGTCAAAGGTCGGACGCACACAGACTCCCAGCAGATCAATGCTCTGGATCTCGGCATGGTCCCGAGGACACAGCGCCAGTTCTCAGGAAATTACTACATTCAAGTTCCTTCCATCGCGCCCTCTATCAACTCCTGTAAAATCATCACTGTTGGTTACATCCTGCAGGTTAGTTCCCTTAGGCATGTAGGCAGCTTCAAGTTGTTTGCACCAAGATCTTGTCAATTAAAAAAAAAAAAAAAAAAATCAGAGTGACATTGATAGCATTGCTTTGGTTTAAAAAAAACCCAGATCTATGATGCATCAGCAGGCTAAAATGATGATTTACAACACACACACAAAAATAAAGAATAGAAAAATAATAATGTAGCTTTACTGGCCTACAAAATAATGTTCTTATAACAATCAGATTTGATTTCCTGCTTGCTTGCTTTTAAAATTGCATCAAATTTATTTCCTTGTCCTTCCATGAATAAAAATATTGCTAACTAGAATATAAAACAATATTTTCTATACCAATTTCTGTTGGCTAGGCGAATTATCTTGATAACTGTTTTGCACAACACTAATGCACCTACCTTTATGCACCAAGTCGATGATATATTAGGGCTTTTTTCTTACTACATTGACTTGATCAATGAGTCAGACTAGCTTTTTGATAGTCACCTTGAAAAGAAATATGAACAGAATGGAACATATTGCCTTTTGATTAATTTTCTTTCATAAATGGAATAGTCATAGCAGTAGTCCATGGTAGACGAACAGGATATCATGAACTAGTGTCAATGTAATTATATATATATATCATGTGAAATAAGGTTATTTAGAAGTCAACTGTCACATTTCGTTCAAGTCAAAAGTTCAGCGTACATTTTGACATATGATAAGAGTACTTGCCATCTGATGAAAAACAGGATATTAGAGGCTGTCGGTTTTTAGATTGGGATGGTTGTTTCCTTGTTTTTTTTTTGTTATATGTTCTGCAGAGAATTTGATTGTTACATCTGTAATTAATTATCTTTAATTGAATTACCTCTTGCTTTTGAATTAGAGATCATAAGTTATTTAGGTGAAAAATGATTAATGACTGGATTTGCATATATTCATGTTTTCATGCATTCCCCAAACGGAAGGATTTTACTTTTATTCCAATCGTTATCTTTATTTACATTTTTACATTCACAAAAAGTCATTTCTGAATTTGCGATTCTCATTGATTATGGGACCATAAAATTACTATATTTTTTGAGGACCTGATGTAGCAGTTACATTTTTAAATTTGAATCAGCTACTTTAGATTGTGGCAAGTCTAATGTTATGTTTCATACATCACAAAGTATACTGGAATAATGAACTTCATCGGGATCAAAGGTATGATATTTCTGGATATTGTGTTTGGTCCACGGTCAATGAGGGCTGTAAACATTCAACCATCAGGTATAACGTCACTGGTGTAGTCGATAATCTGGGGCCCTTATATTTATTTTGTAATCTGAAACAAATTTGCTGAAAGTGATCTAGAAAAATGTAATCTTTTTAGTCACCTTCTACTTGGAAACTGTAGTTGTCATAACAGACCAGGCGCCCGTTCCATAAAACATGCATATAATTGCAACTCCTAAAAATCAAACGCAAGTCCTTAATGCGCACTTCTGATTAGCTGAAAATAAAGTTGCGTTTGATTTTCCTGATTTGCGTTCAAGCGCAAGTTTTATGCAACAGGCCCCTGGAGCTTTTTCATCCTCTTCAGCCTATAGGGCTATGGGAGCTTTATATTCTGTTTGGTTTTCTTTTTTACAGTTTACAGTCTCGGTTCCAGGCACAAAAGAGAAAGTGACATTTGATTGCCCAATTGCTGTTGGCACCATCCCTTTCAGACATGCTCCCCCTATCACCCCTATCAACCATCACCCTAGTCCTCCAGCCCACCAACCTAGTCCAGGTCCAGGCCCAGGTCCAGACATAGGAGGTTTCAGTGTGGATATGCCTCCTCTGATAGACTGGCCCTCAAGAGACTTTGGTCCCTCCTTGGATCTTGCACCCAATCCCTTCCCGTCCTGTGCGCCCCCAAAGTATCCTGGTGGTCCGATATCGGAAGGGCCCAACTTTCCAAGTGCACCCCCGCTACCTGAGTATGAGTCCGGGTCAGGGACATTTCTTGCGCCTCTAAGGACCACAACCACGCCCCTACGGAATGCTCCCGATCTTCCAGAGTTCCACAAGTCGGCCTCCGACGGCAGGATCAATGCGGCTTTCAGACCAGCAAGCTTCGATGATGCAGGGATCCGTCCCAGAACCCCACCTGTGGCCCCAAAACCTGCTTCACCAAGGACAAGTCGGTCTTCTCCAAGGACAAGTCGGTCTTCTCCGAGGACAAGTCGGTCTTCTCCTCCCACCCCTAATGGTAACCCTTTGGTCCTACCAAAGGTCGGTCAGACACCGGTCAAACTCAAGCCAAATAGACCAGCTCCTAAAGTAGCGAATGGAAGAAAGCAAGGCTCTTCTCCTCCTCCTCCTCCTGAGCTACCCCCACCAAACATCTCAACAGGTCGTCATGTCTTTCAGGAAGGAGGTGCTGGTAGGTGCAAAAAAAATAAATTATTATTATTGTTATTAAGTATTTGGCGTCACCTGTGCCTGGGAGGGGAAAAGCGAACTGAATCACGGTAACCCTTGGGTCTCTCCTCCCGATTTAACTGATTTGGATGTGCAGGTGTACCACTACAACAGAGTTAACCCCTACTCTTATCCAAATAGTGCAATGGGTTCTTAACATGCAAAGGTGGCGACTGTCCTCTAAACGGGGCCTCCAGTTAACGTCCTATCTGAGGGACGGGGTGTTTTCCCCTGTAACATAGCCTGCATCTATGAAACAAGAGAGGGGCATGTTAACACACCACAACGCAGGCTTCAGTTATCCGCCTGGGGTAGATTTGAACCTACAATCTTTGGTTCGACAGGCAGACGCTTTAACGACTGAGCCAACTTGCCTCCTTAAAATGGATGCTTTCCTGGATAGACTATGTTTTTAAATCATTGGCTATAGGAACCGGGTTCCGCCTGTGTTAACCATTTCGAGACAATTGACCACATTTTGTGGTTTGCCTCAATAACTTTTGATTCACAACCCTAAAAAATATACCCAGATGCATTAGTAGAAAGAGCAAAAAAATTTTCACACATTGTGTCCAGTTTTGTTGCATGACCATATTGCAATTGATGCCAGGAATTTTGAAAAAGGAGAATAAGCTTTAAAATTCTTGAATTGGCAACACATTTAGAGGTTCAAAATCAGTGATTTTTATCAAAATTGGCAATTTTTTCAACTTTTTGACTAAGTCCTAACCATGTATGTTGTTTTCAAAGACACTACATTTTATTAGAAGATATTAAAATATAAATATTAAAAGAAAAATATTGTTGTTGCCAGTTATAAAAACAAAATATGATCAGTTTAGCCCTTAAATAATTCCTGTCCTGAAAGGGTTAAGCCTATGGGAATGAGATAATTCAGTTGTCAATGGGTTAATATTTATTGTATCAGCAGGATAAAAAGACATTTGCAATATTTAAAATTTTTAGTTTTATGGCAGTTATAGGAAAGAAGATACATAAGTAATATAAAGTGATGCATATAGTCACCAGTGCAAATGTTGCACTTTTCAGTTCGTTACAGATATTGAAAAGAGATAGAGATGATGATAATAATAATGATAGCAATAATAATGATAATGATAATGATAATGATAATGATAATAATAATGATAATGATAATAATAATGATAATGATAATGATAATGATAATGATAATGATAATGATTGATAATGAAAATAATAATGATAATAGCAATAATAATAATAATAATAATAATAATAATAATAATAATAATGATAATGATAATGATAATGATAATGATAATGATAATGATAATGATAATGATAATGATAATGATAATGATGATGATAATGATAATGATTGATAATGAAAATAATAATGATATTAATAATAATCATTACAGCAATAATATGTGTTTTTTTACCGAGGGTACCCTCTTCAGCACTAAATACTGTTCTCCCTGAGGGCCCCTCCACTCATGTTATCATCCCGTACATTTTACCTTCCATTCAATTCACAGCAGAAAATGATTCTAATCCCAAATGTTTGTTTACTATGTGCATGACCGGTATAAATTTTTTTTTAACATGAATTAAATTCTCTTTGCACTGTTTTTTAAACCTTTTCCTAGACTGTGCTCATGCGTATGCTGAGTGCATCTTCCCAGCATCCGATCAGCAAGATGGAGGGAGAGGAAGAGGAGGTGGAGGAGGTGGAGGAGGAGGAGGACGGGTGGAAGAGTATGATGATGATGATGTTGAAGACCAAGATCCAGACACCTACTCCTATGTGCCAATCTATGCCTATTCCATGCCGAATCTTCAGGCCAATGGTACCAGCTGATGTGAATTCATTCACTGCAGTATTTCCCATTCCTGTGTGAACTTTGGATTTTGTCTTATCAGCCTATCATGCATAAACTCAGAAATGAGCGTTGTAGACATACCATAACAAGCTTTTGGATAGAAAAGTACACTTTTGGGTGACTTGAGACCAAGGGAGAGGCTGATTATTCAATTATCTATTGGTAGTGGAGAAGGTCCATTTAACGGACCCTCAGATAGTATGCTAACTTGATGTCCACTATATAGGGGAACCTTACCCTATACATCCTGAACATGTTTAACCGTTGCTGTAGGCAGCTTAACAGAGTTAACTGAGGCACAAAGTGAAGGTGAGTAAGCTCCCTCCCTCCCTCCCCCCTCCCCCCAAAAAGGGGAAAAAAATCATCCAGATTTTGAGATGATTTCAAGATACATGTAGGTGTTGAAAGGCTTTAAGACACTCATGTTGCTGGAAACGTTTTAATGATACATGTAGATGTAGTCTAGTGGATAGGTTGCCGTACTGTAGGTCACAAGGTGTGAGATTTGAATCCTTTTCCGGCACTAACGTCCTTTGGCAAAATATTAATCTACATTTGCCCCTATCCACCCAGGTGTAAATGGGTACCTGATATGTTTGACCACTGGTTGCTTTGGCGGCAAAAAAGCTCACTGTGATCCGACTTTAAAGGGTACCAATCACCAACAAATATTTTGCTCTGTATGTTAGGGGTTCTATGTCGCCATACGATATTCAAAGTATGAGATTTAAATATTAACTCTATAAAGAGATATTGCAAGTTTAAATACCCCCTAAATAAACATTACAGCTATTTGCCAATAGACTAATCGACGGACCCGTACGCGCTCGCACAAAATAAGGCCTGCATGCAACCAAACTCGCAGTTTTGTTACGCGAGAGGGTGTTTCATGTTTTCATTTATTTTCTTCATACTCCTTATTAACTGTTAACCCATAGAAGGTCAGGTAAAGTTTTTGAGGTTAACTTTATACGTTCTAGCTGTACACAAATTATTTTTTCAGGTGACTGGTACACTCTAAGTCCATTGTTATTATAGATACATTTCTATTTATTCAGATTTTCATACACATCTTTCGGGTGAATGAAGTATTGATGACATTTGTTAATTGAGACTGCTCAATTTTCAGTTGGGTTGTTGATAATTATGAGATGTGCATGTTTGTTTTTTATTAATGCAATGAACTCAATATTTTATGTATTATCAGTACTATTGTGTTAAAAGCATATTTTATACAGAATTAAAGATATAAATGTTCTATAGTGATTTTTTTATATACGTGTATTTCATTAAAATTTGAATTTATACATGCATTTATCACACTACCTAAATGATTATTTCTTTACAAATTATTATATCAAATTCAATTTTATTATCATTTTGTTTCTTTTATTGTCAGATAACTCTATCTGAGTTGTATTCAAGTTTAAATCATATGGAGTGAAACCTGTCTTTAAAGACCACTCAAGGGAGACAAGAAAAGTGGTCTTTATGAGCAGGTGGTCTTTCTATACAGTTGGTCGCTAAAGCACGTTTGACCGTATTTGGATGTATATTGTCTTTATATATACAGGTAACTCTGCCTAAGTCGAATCTCTTGGGACCACAGAAATCTGTTCGACTTAGGCGAAATTCGACTTAGAAGAGGTAAAAAACACATGTTTTGCTCATTCTGTTCTGAAAAATTGCTTCGACTAAGGCGATTATTCGACTTATGGAAGGTCGACTTATGCAGAGTTAACTGTATATATATATATATATATATATATATCCACACGTTCTTGTAACATTGGTGAAGAGAGTTCAAGCACTTAGGACAGTTTTATAAATGATGATCATTGGGAATTTCAAAAGATCTTTTATGTGTTGTATATGAAGGCAAATTTAGATTTTGTTTCTTAGTAATGTGTAATGAAATATATGCAGACTTCAATGCAAATACTTTGAATTGCATGTTAGTTAATGGTTTATTTGATTGAGTCATTCATGAAAATGACATATCCTACTCTACTCCATAGCCATGTAATGCCAGTTTACGGGGGGGGGGGGGGGGGGGGGGATATTTGATTTTTGAGACCTGGGTGGCAAAAATGACATTGCAAACATAACAAATTCTCAAATTTTCTCTATCTTTTCCAGGTTTGATTCATTGGAAATTGGATGGGATGGGGGATAAGAGTTAAAATAGCAGATTTTATTAGCAAAAAGTGTTATCTTTTATCAGGGTTAGGAGAGGGACACACGACTCCTGTACCCCCCCCCCCCAAACACCTGCCTTGAATCTGCAACTAGCACCAATTTACTTAGGTAATGGCTTAAAGTGTACCAACCACCAAAAGACATTTTGCTCTGTATGTTAAGGGTTCTATGTCGATTATAATATTCAAAATATGAGCTTCACATGTTGATTTAATAAAGAGATATTGCAAGTTGAAATACACTCCCAATAAACAATACAGCGACTTGTGAGGAGGCTAGTTGATGCACCCGTACGTGCTCGCATAGAATAAGGGCCCCGGAGGAACCGAACTAGGAGATTGATTCCGCACGAGGGGGTTTTATGTTTTCCTTCATTTTATTCATACTCGTTAATGCCGTTAACCCATAGAAGGCCAGGTAAAGTGTTATGAGGTTGATTTTATACAATCTAGCTGTACACAATTTTTTTTTTTGATGATTAGTACACTTTAAGCCAGTCTCCATGAACATTTTTAAACATAGGGGATGATATGTATATATATATATATATATATATATATATATATATATATATATATATACACCATTAACATTTCTAAAAATGCTTGTTGATAGAAATTATTTTGCAATAGGATATTTTTGCTGTAATCTGTACATTTTGAACTTTTATATTTATAGACTTATTGATCAATTCTGCATTCAATACAAACATTTTGTGTAGAATGTAGAATTATATGGATTTACAAACAAGATTTTACTTTGTATATTTTGTTATGTATGTGTACAGTTATAGAAAATCAATATTAAAATGTATCTCTTTATAATATATATGATATTGGCCATGTAATATTTCATTATTATTAGCAAATGATTTAGATGCTGTGACTTTACTAGAAAATCAGGGTATTATCTGTGTATTCTGTAGAGACTCGGTTGTAAACTCGTAGGAAGGGTCCTTGTAAGCATTTTGCTATACAGAGTTGACCAGAAAGAATGCAACATTTGAGATCAGCAATTTCAGCGAAATCATTGACATAACATTAATTTTTGTTTCCTTAGGTAGAAAAATCTTTTTCCGAGTAAAATGACACCAACATCATCAATTTGAGGTAAGGCATGTTGATTCTACGGCTATATTTGTGAGGCAACATCATTTTCAATATTTGCTACTTTTTAGTCGTCTTTGAAGCAGCAAGAAATTTGCTAATGACGGCTTCCCATGCAATCTCCGTTTCGTTCATGTTGTATTCGTTTTCAGAGTAAGAGCAGTCATGCGTTTGTCAACAAAGCTGACTCTGTGCGGAGCCATCATACGCAAATTTCTCGCTGCTTCAAGCATGGCTACGGCTGCAAACTTTGAAAATGACTTTGCGTCACAAAAATAATCCAAACGCCTTACCCAATTAATGATCTTGGTGTCACGTTACCCGGAAAAGAATTTTCTACTCAATGAAATAAAAACTGATGATATTGTGTCAATGATGTCGTTGAAAATGCAGATCTCGGGTATTCTGGGCCACCCTGTTTGAGGCTTATAATCATTTGCACAGGAGATAGAAACAAGGAGAGATGATTGGTTTAGGTAGAAAGGGAAGGAGATGAAGTTGAGTGAAATGAAAGAAGGAATAAATATATATATAGTAGAGAGAGAGAGAGAGAGAGAGAGAGAGAGAGAGTTCGTGAGATGAAAAGTGTGTGTGTGTGTGGGGGGGGGGGTGGTGCGAGAGATAGGAAGAGTCAGAGAGATTGAGGAGGAGAGGAGAAAGTGGAAAATGAGGAGATGAGAGGGTGGAAGAGAGAGAGAGGGGGGGGGGGGGGGAGGCAGTAGACAGGGAGAAGGGAAAGAGAAAATAGAGAAGCGTGATGCATTGGTAGAGGAGAGAAAAAGTAGTTAGGGCCGGAGGGGTGGAGAAAAAAGAGGGAGAGCCAGAGTAAGTGAGAGAGAGAGAGAAAGAGGGAGAAAGAGAGAGAGAGAGAGAAAGAGAGAGAGAAAAAGGGAGAAAGAGAGAGAGAGAGGGGGGGGGGGGGAGATGAAAGTGATAAGAAGGAAGCGACGGGATAAACCCATGAAATTGCAGTCTCCAAACTAATCACAATGCATTTTATCTTAAAGTATATGAACTTTATCAGATCGAGAATCATAATATAGGCTTTCCCGTCTATTTAAACACTTTTTAAATTCAATTTCATATTTTCTTCATTTAATTTCGTCCCAAAACTTCGTGATCTTGCACATCTCATGGTCAATTAATTTCGAACTTTTCCATTCAATTTCAGCAGAATTCGTCAAATTCAAATCAATTTTTGTCATCCCCGGCTGCCTACGCACGATTGCATAAATCAATTTCGTCAGAGTGTCATTCAAATTCGACATTCGTTCGTTTGCTATATGGATCATTGGCCAACTGGAATGCGAAATGACAAATTGACTTCGAAATTTGCACGTTACCTGATTTGCAGGACGAAATTGAAGTTAAAGGGTACCAATCACCAAAAATAGTTTTGCTCTGTTATGTTAGAGGGTGCATGTCGTTATACTACATTAAAAATATGGGCTTTAAATATTAATTCTATAAAGAGATATTGCAATTTTATTGCACTCTCTATAAGCGTAAAAGCGACTCGTGAGTAGACTACTCGACGCACCCGTAACGCGCTCGCCAAGGTAAAGGCTCGTGCGGAACCAAACTCTGAGTTCGGTTCCGCGCGAGCATTTTCATGTTATCCTTTATTTCCTTCATACTCATTAACTGTTGACCTATAGAATACCAGACAAAGTTCTCTGAGGTTGATTTTATACTTTCTAGCTGTACACAAATTATTTTTTCAGGTGATTGGTACACTTTAACTATGATGAATGGACGGGAAATCCCATACATGTACTGGCCTATTTGAATTACAAGTATAATAATTTTTTTTTCTTTTTCTTTGGACCCAAGGAAGCCTGATCAGCATCAATACTATTCCTCCTGCAATTACTATTACCCCAGCTATTGCCAGGTACCCATTTACATGGGTCAAGAGGGATAAATGTGGTAAAACATCTGGGATGTAAGGACCTAGCGAGCATGGGTGTCGATCCCGGGGGGGGGGGGGGAAGGGGGGGGGTATATACCCCCCAAATTTTAGGTGGAGGGGGATGGCCTGTATTATCACCCCCAAATATTTTTGGATAAAATGAATAAGAATTATGATACATTAACTTAAAACTAATAATTATCCAAACTCATTATGTTTGATTTTATGAAATACCATCACATTCTTTAATGATTAGAAGTAAGGAAATAAGAAATGCCATAATTTCATTGCGAAAATATAAGAAAATTAGTTCGCTCGCATTGTTATTCTCAATTAAGGGGTTCCTTTCATTGGCGTAGATCCGTGCATTACTTCTTTTCATTAAGAACCATTTTGGAATGCTCTAAAATGCAAGTTTTATAGACAGAGTTTTTTTTTTTAAGTCCTCGGTTTGGGAGGAGGGATACCCCCCTCCCACACCCTCCCCCGGTCAGTCGCTTCGCTCCCTCGCCTGTCATCCGCCCCCAATCATGAACACGGGTCGACACGCCTGCTAGCACTGATCGAACCCAGGACCTCTTGTATGAGAGTCAAGAGCCTTCACCAATATACCACTGTATTATACTCATAACTAATGGGTATTCTCCCTCCCTTTCGTTCCCTTTCCTCCCTCCCTCTCTCTCTCTCTCTCTCTCTCTCTCTCTCTCTCTCTCCCATTTTCACTTACATTGCCTCGTGGTTCTCCCTCTCTCTTCCATTCTCCCCCTTCTCTCCCTCTTCCCTTCACTCTCTCCCCTCTCTCTACACTCTCTCCCTTCTTTCTTCCATTATAGCCTCTACCCTTAGCTATATGTGATGACACAGGGGGCACATAACCCCAATCGAAGAGGAATGGCAGCGAGAAAATGGTGATATGATCCCATAACCCCCTCCCTCTTTGGACTTGTTCTCCTGCATTTCATCAACCTATTCCCCCCCCCCCCGCCACCGTATCGCCTGGTACCTCCTGGTTCCAGCACGCACGCCACTTCACCCCTCCCCTTCTCAACAACAACTAAAAATGTGAAATACAGACTTCACTGGATAATATGATTTTGCTTGTCCGATTATTTACTTTATTCATCCAGTCCAGGGAGAAACACATCAAAATTTTCCTTGCGTTATCAAACTTAGAAAACAATTCGCTCTTTACACACCATGACCTTGGGGGGGGGGGGGGGAGGGGGGGTCTAACAAAGGAATGAAGTATACGGAAGTCATGAAAGGTCCCACGAGGTCAACGCGTAGTCATACCAACAACACCGACACCAAACCGACAACAGACCGATCCCAAGCTTTACATTACCCCCAATGACAAAGAATCGGTTCGGTTTAGAGTCGGTTTTGCGGTGTGACCGAGGTATAAGGCGTATACTCTGCCAAGTTTTCTCATGGTGAACATGGGTGTACATAACAATGGTTTTCCCAGATGGAGAAGTAGTAGGGGGTAACAGGAACAACGTCCCTTGCAATGTATTTATTAAAAAAAGAAGAAGAAAAAAAAAAAAACACAATAAAGAAGAAGGGGTTGGATGGAGGAGGGGTCCCCATATCATAACTGTTGAAAATCTGAGGACCTATCTTTCGCACTCAGGTGACAGAGAGAGAAAAAAAACACATCAAATTTTTCTTTACGTAATCAGGCCTTGCTGTGCATTTTGTCCCTCAAATGAAATAGTGTAAAGCTGCGAACCACTTATTTCGGCGATACATACGTTTAGGAGGAGAGGAAGGGGGGGGGGGGGGGGTCAAGCCTCTCTATGCATTAGGCCTATGAATTGCCAACCAAAAAGAAATATGCCGTTCCAATAATATTAAGGGATGCACTTTTATGGATGGTTTTTTTTTTTTTTTTTTTTTTTTGTAGTTGTGATCCACAATAAGCAGGCCTCGCTGTGCATCCCCTTCGCAATATATGATGTAAAGCTGAGGACAGCTTTTTTGGCGATATACATATTACGTTTAGGAGGAGAGAGGGCGGGGTGGGAGGGGGGGGGGGGGGTCAAGACTCTGTATGCATTTTACGTCGCCCAAAACTTCCCGAGAGTGGTGAAATTAAGGGGCGAAAGTTTGATGGATTTGATCTTCTGTTTTTTCCTATTCATTCCGTGTGATATATTTTACGCCAGAGTTGTATGTTACTTTATAAAGAGGAGCATGTGCCATCTCCTTGTGCATGTCACATAATATAACACACCTTCTTTGTTGAAAAAAAAAAATAACTTAATCTGAGGTGTAAAATAAAGTAGCTGGAAATTACATTAGGATCCTGTTGATGTAGGGATCGATGGTAACCCTACAAGTTAAAGAAGGCCCACTGATAAAACTTTATTTATTTATTTATTTATTTTGGGGGGGGGGAGTCAGTGTCAAATCAGTGTCAATGTTCACTTTAAGAAATCTTAGAAAAACAAGTACCACTTGCTATTTTCTCAAAAGAATGGTATTATATCATGTGTTTTCTAGCATTGCCTTATGAAAACAAATAAAACAAAAGTCAAATAAATCTTTCTTACATTTCTATAGGCCTACTCAGTGACGATTTTTCACTAAGCATTGATAATCTCATTCACAGAATGAAAATGTTCAGTAGAACTTTAAATGATTGCCTGAAATGTTGTGTAAATAATGTGTTCCCATAATTGCTGGTTATATGACACATTCTCTGGTTTTGATATTGCGAAGCGGTCCTTCAACTTTCCAATGAACATCACCAAAGTGCCCCCCCCCCCTCCATGATAAGAAGTGGATTCCCTGTGTGAGCCCAGGTACTGAGGGGCACTGGTGCCTGGGGGGGGGGGGGGCCCTGAAATATTAGGTGGGTGAAATGTGGGGTTATACGGCCATAGAGTGAGGGTAGGGTGAGGGAACTGATCGTATCTCATTTTTTTCACGTTGCCCCCTCCCCTGCATGTAGCTACGTCCTACTGAGCATTCAAAGGGTAAAAGAACGGCTAACCTTGGAATGGAAACCCATTTTTAGTGATAAGTGATGAATTTTCACTACACCATAAATAATTTAAAAAAATAATAATTTACATGACTCATTCACTCCTATACGGTAGAATGAAAATGTTGAATAGTACCTCCAATGGTGCGTAAAGCGACCGGGCTCATTCTCTGGTTAGGATATTGAGAAGAGATCCCACAATTTTCCAGTGAATATCAATCAACCGTTCAGTGGCGGATTTAGGGTTGGGGGGGGGGACCCGGCCCGTGCTCCCCCATTTCAAGAAAGATTACTTCCACATTCTCTTACTTTCTATCTCGCCTTACCATTTCTTCTCTTCTTAACTTTCTCCACTTTCTTCTTCTCAACTCGACAGTCCTTTTCAGGATTAACCACATGGTGAACCGTAAGCCTCCTCAATGTTATCTGTACCACCATGCAAACCTCTACCTTCAAAGATCATCTGACAGTGATATATTGAAAAATGACAACTTAATTTGTGGGGAATGTCGAATTATCTTTTAATTCTTTATGATTACTTCAACATATTTAATGCGATCTGCTTGATTTTTTTTATATACTATAAGAGCGAGCGAGTTTGGGGGAAATTTTCAGAAAATATTTCCCTTACTTGGTGTAAATTACGGGTACATTCGAGCGAGCGGAATGAGAAATCCTTTGCTTGGGGGAGGGGGGGGGTGGGAATTGTGCCCCTCTTGCCTCCGGCACCACTGTCTTACATTGTAGTAATTGTAGTAATATGTTACCTGGTACCGGTTACTACATAAAGCCGCGCCGATTCTTTGAAGCTAGATAGACATGATAGAGCTCTTTTTGTAACAAACAGTGGGAAATATAGGTAAAAAGTGCACTTATCAGAGATGGAAAGGGGCACTTAAAAGAGGTGAAAAGGGGCACTTATCAGAGGTAAATAGAGGGCACTTATCAGATTTGAAAACGGGCATTTATTAGAGGGAGAAAATTGCACATATTAGAAGGGAAAGGGGGCACTTATCAGAAGTACAAATGCACTTATCAAAGGATGAGAAAAGGGCATATCTGAGAGAAAAAGGGACAATTATTAGATTTGAAAAGGCATTCAGAAGGGGTAAAGGGCACTTATTAGAAAGAAAAGGGGGCACCTTTCTGACGTAAAATTGCACTTATCAGAAGGAGAAAGGAGCACTTATTAGAGAGATTAGGAGGCGATTATCAAGTTTGAAAAGGGGCACTTATCAGAAGGAGGAAAAAAGGGCACTTATCAGAAGGGCAAAGGACACTTATTAGAAAGGAAATGGGGCACTGTTAGTTTAGTGGTAAAAAGGGCATTTATCAAAGACAAAGGGGGTATTTTTTCAGAAAGTAAAAGGACAATTTTGGGGTACTTGAAAAAGTGGGGGGGGGGGGGCACTGTGCCTCCCTACCAGCCGGTAGCACCACCTCTGCTTCACGCTTTGTCTTTGTTGAGTAGAGCAGAAGGAAATGATTGGTCCAAACTGACAAAAATCTGTATTTTATAGATCTTGGTATGAAAAAGGCATCAGATGTATCAATGACTTGTTTGATGATGAGGGGAATTTGTTGACTCGTGAAGAATGTGAACAAAAATTACGCTTGAAACTGAATTATTTATTTTATTATTCTATAAGTCAAGCGATAAAGTGTGGATATAGAATGTATAAAAGGTGAAAAACATAAAGTAGATCCATTATGTTTTAAATGAGAGAAATGTAAAAATATTTTCTTTTATTTGAGTTTAAGATATCAGTTTCATTGAGTTGTAAAATGTTGTTTATTTGATTTAATAAAATAGCCTATGGAGGGCTAAAAGCTATTAAAAAAAAAACAAAAACATCAAGACAGCTGTCAACTCAGGTTCGCATGGACTGCCACAGTTCTGCAACACTACACACAACGACGCCTCTCTTTCTCTCTCTCTCTCTCTTTCTCACACACACACACACACACACACACACACACACGCGCGCACTCTCTCTCTCTCTCTCTCTCTCTCTCTCTCTCTCCCTCTCTCTCAGCTCGCTTACATCCTGGTATATATGAAGCTACAAAACACAAATCCTCGCCAGTCACACGTGTACGTAGACAACCGTTATAGTGTTAAATATTGTTCTATCTCTAACAATACAAGTGAGAGTCTGTGGACAGACGCTCATAAGAGTCCCGGATAAGAGTATTTCTCAGTCAAATCTCTTGCTCTCGTCTCGCCACCTTCAGTCTCTACTACTTAGCGGTAAGTTTCTTGATTATATCGCATTCGAATATGCTATGAAAGATCTTCATCATCATGATCATGTAAAGCGTGAGGTATGGTGTACTTCTATAATCATAACTTTTAACCGTTTTGGTATATCCATGTCGTTTAGCCATAGAATACCTGCACGGAGGTGCACCCTGAACTAGCAGGAATGATAAAATCACACTGGGTCGAGTGTGGCAACTAATGTCTTGCCAAAAGACACTAGTGCTGGATTCGAACCCCGTACCTTGTGGCACACAGTCCGGGGACTTATCCACTAGACCACAGCACCTCTACGTCTATAATAAGCATACTAAGTGATGAATTTTCACTAAGCATGAATGAAAAATATTTATATCCTACTCCTCTTGGCCCTCGCTGCACTGCACTGCAGCACCCCTGACCACCCCCCCCCCCCCGCTTCACATGCACACAGAAAAGCCAAGTCTCAACTCTCTGTCGCCCAACCTGAAAAAAATCCTGGTTACGCCCCCACTCTCTCTTTTAGACAGCTCGACGATATCCTGTACTTCCCCAAATACAAAGTTCCTGCTCGCCAGTCACGCACACGTTGCATGATTGCGGCATATAAAACAATTCCGATAGTTTCAAAAACTCATCTCTTCACAGTACAATTAAGCGAGTCTGTCGACAGGCACTTAATAAGTGTATTAGTTAAATCTCTTGCTCTAGTCTCGCCTCATAAGGCCTTCAGTTGACTCAACGTAGCGGTAAGTTTCATAATGGTATCGCATTTGATACTATGAAAGATCACCGTGCAAGAGCTATGATGTTATTATGACTTTCTGACGATTTGGCATGCATCCACGTAGTTCAGTAGTATACCTGCACAAAAGTGTTCTCTGAACTAATCTTGTATCCCGTGTATATAGGCCTGTCATAAAATCAGTGCCCTTTTTATTTTGAATTCGAAATCTTCGGAGAACTATTACCTAAATCCCATCAAATTTGTTTTATGACGTATGGCATTATATATCTTACAAGAATAAAATTCGAGAGTATTGGATCTGGAGTGGTGTCATTTTTCACCCAGTACTATCTCACATATTGTTAAATCCCCTCTCGCCTTTTCTCCCTTTTTTTAGTTTTTGTCTTTGCGCCATTCCCGGGGGCGGCGGCGGCAGAAATTCAACGGAATTATAAAAAATCCGTTCTATAGCCTAAGGGGCTGGAGCAACCCCATTTTCTTGTACCACTCATACTATTGACGCATATTACTGTAAAGACCGGCTCACACTAGCAGTCATTTCGATTGCTTCAGTACCTGCGCTAATCGGGTCTGTGAAGGCAATTAATTCATACGCCATTTTGAAAAAGTATTGTTTGTACTGTTCATTTGACAACAAAAATGCATTTTGCAACATTTCACTTTTGACTTGGCCCCGTATTTCAGGCGCATTGCACATTCCTCTTCTATCATTTTGAAGCTTCTTCTCTTTTCTTTACTATTAAAGTATTATGCCCACTATGTGCAGTATATACCGGAATAGGTGGACATGCTTGAACTTAAATCTGAATATGCGTTGTTATTGAAGAAGGCATGTTTATAAAACGTTGCATTTTGGTATCATTTTGATTCTTCCATACACATGATACAAGAACCAGGAGCGTACGCACTATCCAGGTCGAACGTTTGGAAAGGATTAGGGGTATATATATATATATATATATATATATATATATATATATATATATATATATATATTAAGTCAATATATTTCCAATACCTTATGTAAGAGTTTAACAGCATGTTGGCAAGGTATGACGTGTTCCGGATACCGGATGCAGGATGTTCCTGAATATCCACATCTCCTTTAAACAACATGAATTTAAGAGGTCATTGTGGTCAGCCCCAACGCTATGAATAGTCACCACAAAATTATAATAACATGGTCCGCGGCGTCGTTATAAAAAGGGGGGGGGGGTGGGGGTGTGACACCCCACTCAAAATTGCTGTCGGCAAAAAAACCCAAAACAAAACAAAAAAGGAGGGGGAAACGGGGAGAGGGAAGAGGAAAGAGAAAAGGAGAAGCAGAAGGAAAAAGATAAGAAGAAAGAAAAAGGAAAGGAAAGGAAACAAACAAACAAAAAAAAAACAGAAAGAAAAGAAAGGAAAGGAAAACGAAAGGGGGAAAAAAAGGAAAAACTGGCCATTTTTTTTTTGCTCACTCGCTTCGCTTGCTCGCAAAAAACTGGAAAGTTGATATTCGGCAAAAGGCGTCCCCCTTCGGCTATGAGCAGCATTTTTGTCGGCAAATTTTGGTGTCACACGCTAAATCGTCGGCAAATTTGGGTGTCACACCCCCCCCCCCCATTCAGATGTTCTAGCGACGCCCCTGAACATGATATATAGTCATTTTTGTCTGACCAGGAGGTGTGTGTGTGTGTGTGTGTGTGTGTGGGGTGGGGGGGGGGGGGGGGGGAGGGGGAGGGGCGAAATCTAATAATATTATTCCTTTCTTTCACGGGAAATGCCCTTTTTACTTCAATCGGTTCCCTTCCCACTCCACAACTAGAATACTTGGGATTTTGAGTGATGTCTTTTTTTTTTCATTGCAGATTAACAACATCCAGTATGGCTCAACCAAGATTCTCCAAAGTTGGACGAAAGTCATTGATGTGCATGCCTCTCATCTTTCTTCTTTCCATGCTGCTCATAATCTATACAATGCAACTCAAGAGAGGACCTTCAGACCTTGAGCAATCTGCCCGACTTCGCCGTTCTTTGTCAGACAACGATACACTGTTCAACAACGAAACATTGTTCAGCTTGCCATGCACTCAAGAACTGGTACCTGCGAATGGAACAGTCGAGGCCATACTGAAGAGGGTCAATGTAACTAACGATTATGTTAGCCTAGTCCGGCTCAGCATCACTTTCATCGATGATGATCTACCAGACGACTCCGAACAAAGTAATCCAACTATTTGGCACTGGGGTTTAGGAGGAAGGGGTAGAACCTTTCTCCATTTCCCATACGACAATCAGTCCTTGTCCTTCAATACCTTGAACTACGGAGTGCACTGGGTCTCCATCACATTTGATAACCGTTTGTCACAAAACGATTCCTACTCTGATACATGCTTGGGCTACACTTTGTCAAAACTGCTACAACAAGTGAGATTACGAATAACAAATACAGCCGGCGTTTCAGATGACTTCAAAGACGACGTCCTATGTAAAGAAAGATATCTGGATTCGCCGTCGTTTCGAGGCACGCTCATTCCCGGTTACAGTCTGTTTGATTTGCAAGCAAGCAGCTACTACGAATGCTGGAACATAATGAACGTAAAGACATGCGAGGAGGACAATTGCCTCGTGTACCCTTCTTTTGAGATATATTGCACTCTTGTGAATGCAGCATTCGGGATAACATACGTGTTGCTCTTCTTGGCCCTGATGTATGAGTTATGGCGCATCTATTCTAAAGGTTATAATTACCAGGATGAAGTTGTAGGAGATAAAGTCAACATCCTTCGAATCAATTTGATCCCACCCGTATTGCTTATGCTTGCTTCGAATAAGGCACGGCATCACAAAAGATTCCAAATAACGTACTGGGCCTTGGTTTACGCTATACCATTCATCATTTATTTCGTTGCCTTTCTGTGGTACGTTACTAGGGTTGAGGAATACGCATATCGTAGCTACCAAAGGGGAGGAATGTTCTCTCAGACCAATGCCTGGGGTCTCGATTTTGCACTAGCAAACTTCTTGTACATCGATGGAGCTGTTTTATTCATGTATTTCTTTCACAAGTACCGTCTCCAGAACCAAGGTCAGGTTATTGAAGAACCGTACGATTGGAAAAGCAAGAAGGGAAGACTCCTCTGGTACACCGCAGTGGTTGTTCTGTGTTTTTTCCGGTTCTCTGCTGCGGCTATGCTGCTGGTCGAAATTGTGGTTTTAACTGTGATTGGGATAGCCATTAACATCAAATACGGAAGCCCCATTTGGGTCAATGCCATCCTTGGAGTGTTTGTTTTGGTCGCAAACATCGTTCAGTTCTTCGACAGTTACCAACATCTCTTCAGCCAGATCTATTCTGTTGGGACGAAAGTGGACCGGGCGGGGAACTTTCCGAATAAAGTCTTTGAGCAAACCGATGATGGATCACCGCAACTGCAATTCAAGATCGAATCCCGTCTTCTTCGTGACATTATTCGAAAATGGCTTCCATTGCAAGGCCACCTTTTCAACACCACCATGCATATCATCGTCGGGTTCGCCTTTCTCGCCGTCGTTGCCGGGATCGTCGTCTTTATTGACCAAACCACGCAAGTCACTTCCTTTGTCGAATACGTGATCACGGCAGTACCACTGGTCTTCGCGGCTGCAGGGAAACTTGGAGGGAGTTCCCTGACCGCTGGCGGGAAGGCAAAGAACAGATCTCAGGACAAACTCTTAAAACTTGAGGCGGATCTCAGAGAGTATGCTGAGACAGGTAAGGGCTTCCTTAAATTGAAAGACATATTCTCAGTAAAATCCCGACATGAAGAGCAGATGCACCCCCCCCCGTAACTGCATCATAATCATGATAATACCATATCTAGAAGACGTTAAAACATTCTTATCACTTTCAAGAGCACAGTACTAGCAGTAGATCTGTTACTGGTATACATGCAATACTGTTCTGGTGGCATTCGCGATGAGGCACAATTATTCATTTTTTATTATTAACAATAATGCATGAACTCCGAGAAGTTAGCACTCGTAAATACATTAGGTTTGATCATTTTCTTTTTTCTTTTTCATTTCTTTTTTATCTTTTACATTTTCTGTGTATGTAATAATTGTTGTTTAATATCATATTTGTAGATATGTATTATAAAGGCGATCCCACCACAAGCCATGTGCTTCCTGGGACCCTCGACTCCTTCCACCATGTTTTTCTGTGAATGTTCATTTAATTTTGTATCTATTTGATTATCAGAAGGAAATAAATGTATTTTGAATCTGAATCTGAATCTCAAATTTCCTATTCCATATACTCAGGTAAATTCCCGCAACCCGGTGCTTGTTGCTGGCAGTCATTCTCGAAATGGGCATCCTGGTGCTTATGCTGTGCAGGAGAAGAAGATCAGCAGGATCCGGACCAGGGTCAAACACGGGACCAAACTCCCAGCGCTCCTGCTGGTTCCATTAATCAGTCTACGGACCCACCGCAGGGATCTGCTACAGGTCAAACTGCTGACACCTCCAGCGTCTAGTCACCGATAGACACATGGACATAACCTCGGTCGCTGCTTCTTCGTTGTCGTCGTAATCGGCAATGCTTGATCCATTCCGTTTAGTGCATACATACATGTAACAGTATGCTCCTGCGACAATTTCTCCTGGCGCATTTGTCAAAAATGTAGGGTTAGGGTGGCAGTTGGGTTTTAGTCTTACGGTTAGGGTCAGGGGCGGCGCCAGGGTATTTTGATAGGAGGGGCAAGACGACCTAAAGATGACGTCATATTTTTTCTCCATTAAATAACAGGGGTAATATAGAGTTATATGTTTAAGACCTCTCTTTTTAATAATCCTCTTTCTTCTTTCTTCCCTTTTCTTCCCTTTTCTTCCTCCTTTTCTTCTTTTTTCTTCTTTTTTTGTTTGTTGACTACTTAAAAAATCATAGGGGGGGGGGGGGCGGTCGCCCCCTGCCCCCCCTGTAGCGCCGCCCCTGGTTAGGGTTAAGGTTAGATTTTATCCAGGATTGAAGTTTAACCCTTTCATGACAGGAACTATTTAAGGGGTAAATTGATCAAATTTTGTTCTTCAAATTGTCATCAATAATATTTTTCTTTTAGTGCTACATGGTTCTAACAAAATATAATGTCTTTGAAAACAATATACATCATTAGAAACTTAGTCGAAAGTTGAAAAAGTTGCCAGTTTTGATAAAAAACAGTGATTTTGAACCTCTCACTGTGTTGCCAATTTAAAGATTTTGAAGCTTATTCTCCTTTTAAAAATTCCTGGCATCAAACGCAATATGGTCATGCAACAAAAATGGAAACAATGTGTGTAGAAATTTTGCTCTTTCTACTCATGCATCTGGTATATTTTTTAGAGCTCTAAATTAAAAGTTATTGAGCCAAACCACAAAATGGGTTAAAGTTCGGGTAGTGTACGAAATTGACGTGAAGCAATGGTCGCCGGAGCCTGTGTCATACTACCCTCCGTTGACCAAAGTGCATGTTCAGTTGGGTTCTCAATATGTCACTACAGGGAAGGCACTGCACGTAACAACGAGGGTCATTGTAAATACAATGAGCGTAAAATATGCTGAATGTCCTTGAACTTCATTTGTTTTAACTTTTTGTACTAAAATTTTGTACTAAATTTTGTACTCAGTGCTATGCATCATTAATGCCTTAGGGTGCATACTGATTCAGGAAGATTAATGTTGCATAGAAATGAGAGCGGGTTCATATTCAAAAGGGGATTTAGATCCATGGGCCGAATGAAAAGGTATTATTCTCAAAAGAATTTCCCAAACTGTTGATAGTCTTTACTCTGATTCCATTTTATCATAGATATACATTATATGTAGTGTACACAAAGGTAGAAATACAACTTTTTGAAGGGATGATTTGAGTTTTCTTGAGTGATAAATACTGAATGAAGATAGCTTTAATAAAATGAGTGATCAAATAGAACAAAAAAATAATTATTATGTTTTCCGTTCAAAAGTGTTGTTTCAGAATACACTTTCTCCCTTCCATGGCAAATAGCATGAAACCGTTTCATATAGTTTTTTTGATTGTAGTGATACTTGCTGTTGCTTATAATATATGTGGGATGTGGAACATAGTGGGATGAATTCAAACCAAAGAATCAGTTCAAACCAAATCAGTTGTGTCTACGACAGAATAAATTTCTGAAGAAGTCGAAAGACGAAAGCTTAAATTTCCTGAGTATAGTGCGTCATCTTTAGTTTGAATTCATCCCCCCTCTCTCTCTCTCTCTCTCTCTCTAAATATATATATATATATATATATATATATATATATATATATATATATATATATTTTTTTTTTTTTTTTTTTTGCGGGGGGGGGGGGGGAGGGGCAATAAATCGATTCCCTCTACTTAAAAGAGGGGGGGGGGGGACTTCCCCCTATACCACCCCCGCTTCCGGCGTCTGCTCCTTGTATACATGCAAACTCAGAAGTATGCAGCTATTAACATGATTAAACTGTCAGTCTTATCCCTAAAGTGTCTAGCTAAATGAGCAGTGGCATAGCGCGAGTTCAGTCATTGGAGGAGCGCTGGTGTCATGGGGGGGGGGGGGGGGGGAGTCTAATTAGGTTTATGATATGCCAGAGAGCATGAGGGGGGAGTGTGGGAAAGGGTCGTATAATCTTTACTTCGGCGTTACCTTTCCTTTCCCATTTATTTCCGTTTTTCTTTTCCATTTCATTTGAATTTGATGAGGAGGGGACAAGGGCACATTCCCCCGTAGCTATGCTACTGATGAGAAGTGAAACAAAAAAAATGCATCGTTAGATCGACCACAAACTGACATTGAAAGGAATATTGAATATCAAAACACACGAGAGCAAGGCTGTCAACTTTGGGGAACTGCTTGGAGGGAGATTCTTTTTTTTTTTCTTCTCTCGCCTGCCCTCCAAAAGTCGCTCAGTGGTGGGGGTGCGGGGGGGGGGGGGGGGGAGAAAGATTTTTTTCTCGCCTTCCCTCCCAAAGTCACTCAGCAGGGGGGTGGGCGGAGGGGAGCGAGAAAGTAGCTTTCTCGCCTTTTAGTACTTAAACAACAGTTCGTTTTCGCTTTTTGCATATTTTGGTGTGGGAGATTTTCATTTTACTCTTTTGGCGGGAGGTTTTTCCATAAAGCGGGAGCTTTACATGTTTGGCGGGAGAATGAACGTGGTGGCGTGAGACTCCCGCCAAAGGCGGGAAGGTTGACAGCCCTGCGAGAGACTTCAATACACAGATTCAAGAATATGAGCTGTAATAGATTAGTTTATTCAGTATCATTTTTCAAAACTATTTACAACTTAATAACTACGTACATTATCACTTCCTGCCATGTCTCAAGCATAATTTGTATATGGAAAACTGCATAGACTACCATAACACAGAGAATACCAAACTTAACATTTACATTATACACGAATTAAAATTTTCCACCATTAAAATCATCTTTATTGAAAATCCGTTTTTCTAAGAATAATTTGACAATGGTTAAATGACATAAGTCAGTGTAATATATTTCTTTTTAATTAAGTTTTATGAATGTTTTTGCAAGATACATTGTGAGAATTTGTCTCCTTAACGAAAATGTATTTCCTTGTTCTAAATCCTCTCTTTGTATATTAGTTCTTTGAGTTGTTTGGCAAGACGATTTCAAGTTCTGATAAAGAATTTGTAATTTTCTTCCAAGACGAATTATAGAATTGTGTTGGTTTTCACATAATTTTTCTTTCTCAACTTTAAAGTAAAGTAAAGCAGAAATGAATCGCACGTGAGCGTAAAACCCATTTAGTGTCACTGTCAGATTTATGTAGTGCATATAGCCCCCTTCCACTGACCATCGGAGGCTCATCTGATCCCCAAAATACGAAAATTACAGGGTTCCAATGAGATCCGGGGGGCGTTTCATGAAAGGACTTGTCAGATATTTTATCCGACAAATTTGCTCTCAGCCAATCAGATGCAAGGATTTCAGTAGCTTATAACAGTTGTCAGATAAAATATTCGACAACTTCCTTTCATGAAACGCTCCCCCGATGAAATCTGAGCCGACAAGCGTATTTTGGGGCCCCCTGTTTTCTGGCAAAATCGGATGAAAGACTGGTAGCCGCCCGATATCTGTCAGCCGTTTTCATCGGCTGCGTCTGATTCATCTGATTGCTGTTGGAGGGTAATTCGAGGGTGATCTGACACTAACCTGACACTTCCGTCAATTGCCCGACACCAATCCGACTAATCGGTTAGTAGTCGGAGGGTAATCGGACACTGACCCGATACTGGGCGGATTTTTCGCCAAAATCGGAAATCGTGTTAAAAGCAGGATCTTGATGAAACGCTGTAGCACTGTTATTGTCCGATGAAAATCTGTCAAGCGCAAGTGTTGGCTGACCCTGGGATAACCCTCCTTTTATAGTCCGTTGGCCGTCAGATGTCACCACTTGTTATGCGATGAGTGTCGGGTGACAGTTGAGTTAATGAGCTATTATCCTCCAATTTCACAACGGATAATAATCGGACAGGGCAAAATATCGTTTACCCTCCGACGAGTGTTGAATTCGTGCTGGGCGGCTATCGAACACGTCGGGCAGACCGCAGATTGCAATCAGATGAGCGTCCGATGACTGTTATCATCAGACACTCAACAGACTGTCATCGGACGTCGGCTGGACACGCCCGATAGCCGCACAACAAAAATATGACACTTATCCGACACTGACTCGACTTGCTACCGGAAATGGCGTCCGATGGCGAACTAAGCTCTGAGCTTAGTTCCTTCATCGGACTATCTCACCTCATCGGACCACGCCCGACACGTCTGAAACTGGCCTGATAGTCGATCAAAACAAATCGGATTCATCGGATTGTGATACGATACACTTCAGTGGGTGAACGGAAGAACATTTTCCTTCCGACGAGTGACCGATGAGCAGAAAGCTCTGTGGAAGGGGGTATAACAAGGGACAACTACATCCTGGATTACCATTCCTTGTACAACTACCCCCACTCAATCACCGCTAAGACAATTATATTCTGATAACTAGCCCGGACTTCCGGTCAAGTACCCCTAGGACAATTACCTCTGGCTGGCTACGGCCGGACAGCTGTCCGTAGGGACAAGAACCCCCAGACAATTACCTCTGGATGACTATCCTACACAGCTGTTCATAAGAATAACTACCCCCAGGACAATTACCCCCTTGATGACTACCCCAGACGCAAGGACAACTACTCTTTAAATCCCTTGGCAACTATCCCTGGCCCCTGTTTTACTTTAAAGAGTTGCGATTGATCCAGATTGATCTTAAGTCCTCAGATCAATCGCAGACTCATAAACTCCTATCTCTTTACTACAGAGTTTCGATTAATATCATGTTGCGATCAAATTGAATCAATCACAACCCTTTATAACCAGGCCCCAGATCATTTTAAATCTTATTTTCGATACACTGGAAGGCATACAGAGAAAAAAACCGTTCAAGGCTGGAACTTGAATATAGGAATTTGAACTACGTAGGAGCCTGGAACATGTTCATGAATTTGCAGTTATAAATCAGTAAAGGAGTAGTGTCGGTGATACTAAATCTTCTTTCAAAAGTTAGTACTATATTTTGGTCAATTATATTGTCAAGAAGTTCAGTACCGTCTATACTGTTTGTTATTGATAACTTTGGACCGAATTCACTCAAGTAGCAAAAGCTAAGCAACTGCAAGCAAATCGAAGTGACGACTTCCTTCTTGCAAGCAAATGCTTACCATAGCTATCAATGGCTTGCTTAAAACGTGTTTACGTCATTAAGCATATTCTTTATTTTTTTCTTCAGTAGAAACATATCATCAAGGTAGCAATATTACTGAAACAGTATTGAAGCAGCACCCTCCGCTAACGTTGAAATATATCGCAAGAACGTTACTAATTGCCCTGAGATTTCCAGGCTAATCATTGTCACACGAATGCTTCTGCAATCCTTCCCCGAGTCCGACCCATGTTTTGATCCTGAGGTTCATCCCGAATATATTGATTCTGTGTTCGCCACGGGTCAACCAGTGGCACCTGTCCATAACCCAACGACGAATCATAGTACGTACTCGCGTCAGGTGACGTCATTCGATTGGAGAGAAGCGACGCGCTTTCGCCGCGTTCCGACGTTGGCGTCGAATCATATCTCAAACGCGCCGCTGAAGACCTCGGACTGCTCAACGGGGGTATGATGTTGGATTGTGACGTCGTTACCGGGTTGGCCATTACCGAAGCACTTTGACCGCTTCTTCTCTCAATTGTCGACGGCAGAGTGTCATACTTAGCTCTCGATGCAGGTGACATTGTACTGTATGACGCTGGCAGTGCGTTACTTGGTAACGTCGCAAGGTTTCCCCCAGCAGGTGACGTTGTCCGTTTCCTGTTTTGTTCTGACGTTGGGGAAGTGCTATATTTGCCTTTTCCTGAAGGTGACCGAGGACTGCATGACACCGGTAGGACATCGCTGTCTGAGGCGGTATAGTTGGATATGATGGGTAAATCTGGAAACAATCTAGCTGGATTTGACCTTGCTTGCGACGAGTTGTTTTGGATAGGTTCTACCTCCCTGAAGCCAGATACTGCAATATCGTATGATGGAGGTGGTGGCACTGACAATGAAGGAATAAAAAAGATGATTAATTGTAACCTCTTAACCTACCTATCTATCATCAAACAATCAGTTAGCCAATCAAACGATCAGTTAATTAATGAATCAATTAATCCATCTATCTTTAAGTCTTGCTATTTTCTCATTCCACCACAGAATTTTTTCTACTTTCCACCACAGTCTTTCTTCTTTTTTAAAAATCAATTCCTTATTAAAGTAGCAATCATCTAGTCTCCCTGCCATCGAAATTCGACATTTCATTTAATTCGAGGGAAGGCTGACTCTGTTACTATTTGCAATTCCTTGCACTTTGATTAAACAAAAATCTGAACATGCGATGACAATAGAAGCTAACCTCACTGCTGCTCTTCACTGGGATTCGTTTAGATTTAATTCTGCTATCACGATCAACTATTTGTTTAGAATCATGTGATTTGCTCATTTGAAACATCTGATAGGATTCAATCGGGGTACTGCACAATTCCGTGATTCAATCATCATCCAGTAGAAGGTAGGTTACCCTATCTATTGGGAGCTCTGACAACTGTTCCGCGGGCTTGATTTCGTCAATGGATATAGGGTTAAGGTTCAGGTAAGGGTTGCGACTTGGTTTTATTTTAGGTTTGGGATTAGTGTTAGAGTTAGGTAGTGTTTGGTCTGGGGCTGAAGTTAGGTATTCGTATAGTGTATGGAATTGAAAGAGGAGCAATTGTCGGCATGGTCGCAGAAGCATGCGTCGGACGCTCAACCAACCTAATTGCCAAGTCTCTCACATACCCATTCGTTTGATTTCAGACTGATGAGTGACGGCCATGTTGACTGATGGTCTGCGGTTTGAGTTCACAGCGGCAATGGTACCAATTGATATAGGCAACTTCAGTGTACACGCTGGAGTCTCGAACCCAACTACTGCAGAAACCTGAATGGGAAGAGATTCAAGAGAAGAAGTGAAATAAGCAAATCCACAACCATAATGTTTCGAATACAAGCAACAGAAACAAAATAGCCTATAGCTTAGCTTGTGTTTTTTATTTTGTTTTTTGGGGTGGGGGTCATTAACGTTGTCTTTGGTATAAAATGCAGGAGTGGATCCAGGATTCTGTAAAGGGTAGTGGGGGGGGGGGGGCGCAATGCTGAAAAATATATGGCGAGCAAAAAAAAAAAAAAAAAAAAAAATGTAGTTAATAGATCCCAAGGACTCTTTGAAGTCAACCAAAGGTGACGTCACCTATTGAAATAATCTAAACATGATTTTATAGGTAATACCATAGGGTATTAAAATTGCCCTTTGTTGATTTCTTCTTGATCGTGTTAGCAATTTCAGACTAGGTTTAAAAGGCACATGCACCGGTTGTACCCCCTTAAATCTTCCAGTGGGCAAATGGTGCGGATTCAAGGACATCTCCCTCCTGGACAAGTACCTTCAGTCCAACTTTCTCAAGAGAATGACTCTGTTAGACAATCATTCCCTAAAACAACAGTTACCTTTAGTTGTAATATCCATATATGTGGGATAATATGTAGCTGTCCGGGGTTAACGCTGAAGAATCAATTTGCCTGCGGAATATTGTTCTTGGTGCATGTTTAAGGGTTGGTTGTCCGGAGATAGTTCGCTGATGAAGTTTTTGTTGCATACTAACCTGAAGAGAATATTCGAGATACATGTTCGGACAGGTCTCGAAGGCGCAGGGAACGACGGGCGGGACCCTGAAGGCCGTGGGTTCGATCGCTTTCTTCTGATATGACGGACACCCCTCTAGCTCGATCTCCACGATATCGTCTCTGATGCGCTTGTCGTCTGTTCGCCAACCCGACTTGGCGAAAAATGTCAACGTCTACGAAGATTTGAGAACGATACATTATTATTTACATTTGTATTTATGGAAAAATATTATTGGCAAAATATAGTAATTAGCCTCCTAGTTAAACATTGCTTGATTAATTAATCAATACTGGTTTAAGAAACATATCATCAAATATAATTATTTATTGTTTATTTGGAAACATATTCACGGGATAAAGTTGGTTTCGCCTAAATACTGAGGTGTGTTAAATTTTACAACACTCTTAAAAGGTTTTATTGGGACTTTGTAATCAAGCGCTTTATTCCAGATTTTATTATGATCATGAAAAACCGCCATGGAATAAGTTCATTTTCTGTAAAAGCATTTACAGAAACCATGTAGGACCGCATAGGGCGGTGCTAGAGCAGGCATACCTGTGTCAAGGTACAGGAGATGTAAGAGACGTCGCTGTTGCTCTGGTTGTCCAGACATCCCGACACCCACATCGATTCGCCGACCACGTAACCTCGTTTGTTAACGGAGACGTCGAGCGTGATCGGACCGGTCTCACAGCACAGACATCCCTCGTTCGTCGTCATCTGATCACCAATTGGATGCTAAGGTCGAACACGGAGATGAGATAATATATTTTTATTTTATCCATTTTACTTTAATATGCATATATATTGAGATAAAAATGTTTTATTTATCTTTAAATAGTCTTAACAGATGAAAATCAGAGCACATTTAAAGATATTTTAAGCTAACATATTTTTCAAGAGACTGATGGTTATTGATGTGACCAAAGTATTTTTCCTTTCTTTATCTGGTCCTATCAGGATAGGTTAAGCCCTGCCATATGCAATTTAAAAAAAATCGCTTTCATCTGTTTACATGAAAGTCTCATCATTCTCCTGTAAACCTACATTAGTCTTTCATTGCCAGGAAAGTATTCTGTTCAGTTTCAATTCTTCTTATGATGCTTGCCTCGCACCTGGCATCATCTGTGATATTTTGTCCTAGGTAGATGTAATTATTATGGCCACTTGTTCCAAATAGAGTCTGGGCTTTTTGCTTTGCTGAAAACCAAAGACTTAGCTTTTCTTAACAGTAAGAATTATATAGGGCAAACTCTTCACTTTTGACCTTTACAGCATCCCGTGCCGTGAAGATGCAGATCTTCTTCATTCCCTGCACACAATACAGTGTCTTCAGCTTAGCGCAAATTGTTAATGTTTACAACTCCAACACCTCCAACCAGGGGCGGATCCAGGATTTTGTAAAAGAGGGGGCACAGTGTCGTAAAAGTACACAATAAAGGGGTCATTTATTTTATTGTGTACTTAAGCTATGTCAGTTGGGTTTCAAAAGGGGGGGGGGGGCACGGGCCAGTTTCCCCCCTATGTAGATCCGTCACTGCCTCCAACATTACAGATTAGATAACAATAAAGTATATTTTTGACGGAAGACAACTTCCTTCTCACCAGAACCTCTGGGATGATATTGAGGTCGACCACGGGTTTGATCTTGAAGGCTCTTTTGGCCGAGTGGTCATATTTTCGAGGACGGTCAATGACTGCTTTCACCATGTAGGAGACTTGAGCGAACTTGCAGTAGAGCTCTGGAGGTAGGCCGAGAGGTAGACGATAGCGGAAGGGGAACTTGTGCTCCCCGGCTGGAAGTATGTAGGTGCGATCACATGCATCATCTGAGAAGGAAAATCAAACGAGAAGCAATAACGTAGCATGGATCCAGTCATTAAGGGGCACTGGAAATATAATGTCAATGAAATGTGATAAAACAAGGTCATCGAATAAGGGAAGGGTTTTTTTTTATTTACGTTGTCTTTCTCCTTTCCCATTTTCTCTCTTTCTCCTAATTCTTCTTTTGTTTTCTTTTTACGCAATTCGGCAATTTGAGGGGCACATGCCACCTTTTGCTCTGCCCTCCTTAACTACGCCACCTATATGAGTACGCCCGATGCCTTGCGTAAGCTCCCAAAACAAACAAAACAAACCAAAAAACAAAACAAAACAAAACAAAACAAAAGAGATGATCGAATAGACGGATAGGAATGAGAACAACAATGTTATAGAGTTCAGAAGAAGACTTATATCAATCATGATTATCTACTTATACCGCAGTGAACTGGACTTTGATGGTTGGCAAAAATAATGATAATGATAATCGCTACTTTTTAATCTCATCAAAAGAAGTATAGACCTATTCCATGATTAATTTGCAATTCTAATTAAACAATTGATTGTATTTTCAGAAACATTGAAAGTTATTCTACTGAAACTTTGAAAGTTATAATATTCTACTGAAACAAATTATTTATAAACTTTTCATCTACATGTGCTGTATTCGCGCTCAAGTTATTGCACTTTTGCCAGAAAATTGAACAGTGGTTGAAGGTTGTTTGAACGACTTTTTTTCTTTGAGGCAGGCGTACTTTCCTAATCAAAATGATAAAATATGATTTTAGTAAGATTATTCGATCCCATGGGTTTTTAATGATCACTAAATTCGCACGAATGTTAAAACAATCTTAGAGTATAAATTGAGAAACCACATTTCCTCCCATATTTTCTTTTTGAGATGTTTTTATTAGAAATCTGTAGCTCGTAGCAAAGGTTCGGGCACGTTTTTCAGGTGACTTCAAATGGTTGACACCAACTTTAAATCAAATGGTACGGAAAATACTTGCTGACGTTGCTCTGTCTGTCTCCTAACCTCTCTTTATTCAATTCAGGAATATTTCTTCATGACTTTTAGATCCCAATGAAGCGAGAAAACAATTATGGCTTTATTGATGGAATTGGTTGTTGAGGTGTTAAGAACAAACTGCCTGGCCGGACATCGTCTGTTTCCCACGATAAAGAGCAAATCGATGCACCGCCTGATGTTTATTGTACGGGGCAACGGCATGCAGGCGTATATATATAGTCGGGACATGAGGGAAAGTAACCTTTAACCCCCTCCCCCACACGCACATCCACACTCATCAACTGATTAAACGCACACAGGATATTTGGATATTTAAACAAAATATTTGTATAACATATGCACAAAGTCAGAATGTAAAACGTTCAACAACCAAAAAGGATGGTAATGATGAAGAAGATTACAATGATACTGGTTGCACTGGTGTACCCAAGGGGGGGGGGGGGAGAAGAGTACCCCTGACAACATTTCACCCCCAAAAGGTTATCGGGTTCAAGAACCCCCCCCCCCCCCCCCCTTTGAGCGACTTTTAGAGGACTGGCAAAAGGCAATTGTCGGCACTGATAACCTTTTTTTCCCCCCCTTCTTCTTTCTTTTCTTTTGCTTGTCAGAGAATTATAGAGGAAAACTGGACCTCATAAAATCTGTCATCTCCCACCCCCCCCCCCCCCCCCCCCCCCCACTACTGAGCTTTTGGAGGGCTGGCGAAAAAAAAATTGTCGCCATCGATTAACTCCCCCCCCCCCCTCCCCTCTTGACGCCAAGGTCCAGATACGCCACTGACTGGTAGTGTTATTAATATGGGATGGTGCAATTATGATAAAGGGACGAAATACATTAAATATTATGTTGTCGACAAGACGTTTATCATTCATGATGATGATCCATTTAAAAGAAAAACTCACCTTACCCATTTGAAAAAAAAAAAATCAGTCGCTAATATTTCGCTTCCCAAGGATTGTGGACTTCCCTAGTTTCTTAGACCTTTCGCACTTCTTCTACTTCTGACTATTCTGCATCATCTTCATCAAGATGTTAAAGCTATACTTAAGCCACAATAAATTGTTGGAAATCTTTTTACCAACGCCTCTCCTATTTGTAGCTCTACTACAAATACATTAGTGTATACATACATTGCGCCCCTCTTTAAATATATTATTTCCCTACGCTGTGGTCGTAAACCTCAATATACTCAAGCACGGCTAACACAAGGCGTTATTTGCTGACGCTATAGGACCATGTCAGTGAAGTACGGCTTCTTGCGCGTCGTGAAAGAGCGGTATCGTTCAAACAGTGATTGCAAAATCAACAGTGCAAACAATATTATTAATATCTGGCGTATGAATCAATTGCATTCACAGGCTCGACGCAATATAAGTAAACGTCTTGTGTGATCCGGGCTTAAGGTTAAGACTTTCCTTATCAAATTCACTTTCCTGCGCTATCTATATCTTCTTTAAGGTATCTTGTTTCTCGGATTTTTTTCTACAAGAATCATGGCACACTTCTGCGTGACGCCACTCAATCAATTTTTGCTTCGAAATAGAGGGAAGAAGTATCAAAATGAGGGCAGCTTATTATGGACCATTGAATAAGTAGGCCTACCTCTATTGATCAAATACATGTATTCATATCCGTGTTTCATCATCATTTAAGTATTCATAGTATGCAAAATCTCCATTATTTAAAAAAAAGATAAATAAGAAAGAAAAAGATAATTTCGAAATAGTAAGAAAGGTAATCGAGTTTCCAGAGAATAGCACACAGAGAAATGCAAGGAATTAAGCGTATATGGGACTACACACATAAATGTAGCATCAAAATTTGTTCCAAAGTTTGAAACTAATCTAGTAATTAATGGAATTTAAAAATATTTCCAGGACAATAGTTTTCATATAACATTGGTACTACGATACTCTCCCACATAGAAATCGAAAGAAAGAGAAAACTACAAATCATTTTTTCACTTTTACCAGAAATCAACCTTTTCTTTAGTCCTACCTTTGAAATAAAAACAAACAAACAAACAAACAAACCCACATACACACAAAAATGTAAAACATTAACCACAGAGGCAACGACACCTTTATAGCTCATGTCCTATTCTGCTGCCCAGGTGGCGTTGGTATATTCATATCTACAGTAGACGTAACTTTATAATGTATATTAATATCCGCCTTCTCAGTTCCCTTTTACGTATGACTTACTATCCTCTCTCTACTTCTATGATCACTCTCCTCTCTGTCTTTCTCTCTCTCTCCCTGCCCTTTTTTTCCCTCTTCTCTCTCCATGCTCTCTGGATCCGCCGTCTCTCTCTTTCTCGCTCGCTCTTTCTGTTTTCCTTTCATCTTCTCTCACTCTCCTCCCATTTTCTCTCTCTCTTTCTCTCTCTGCTTATTCTCCGTACTATTAACTGATATATCTTGTTTTATCCATTTCAGCACCCAATTTTTTTTCTCTCTCTCTTCTCTGGACTAATGACCTTTCTCTGTCATCGTCTCTCGCTTTCTCTGGTCACAAGCTCTTTCTTCCTTTCTCTCACTCTCTCTCTCTGTCTCTCTCTCTCTCTCTCTCTCATTTCCATTACATCTCTTCGCCCAATCTCTGTAGTTCTTATTTTTTTTTAAATTGTAGAACATGGGTCGGGAAACAATAGGCAAATAATGATGAGAGAGTAAGCATCTATGTATATTTGCTATCGCTGATGACTACATTACATTGTGCCACCCTTCTCCCGTGTAGTCCCATACATAGGGGCAATTCTGTGAAATTGAAATATCGGGTTTAAACGAATAACAGGCGTTATGATTCCCCATGCAATCGGCTTGAGATATTTGCAATTTCACTCCCAGAAGGTTCGAGAACTGAGTAAAGAATGGGATAAGCAGCTACGCTCGATGTGTCATCCAACTATAGGCTAGTCTTTATCCTGGGCACTCTACTTGATTCTATGCAGGCAGATATTATTAATGCAACGCACGGATTGAGGAATTTGATTATGCAAGTCCAACGAGATTGACCAAACAAATCCATGGTTACATAGAGAGAGCCAATGATGGAGAACAGAGAGAGAGAGAGAGAGACAGTAAGTGAGTTGATATCATATATGATAGGCCGGCCTACAGCTAGTATGAAATAAAAATAGCCTGAACTTGTAAACTTAAGTCACGACCACCTATTGGATGAGTGCCTCATACAGCTAATGTTAAAGTAATGTAGTCTCTTAATTCAGACAAGTTAATATATACTATTGCAAGTCTTATACATATTTAAAAATAGACTATTAGGCTATCTTTTACACTAATATAATTATTGTTCATTAGATTTAGACCATTTACCATCTACAAAATGATGAGCTAAAATTCATAATCATTTGAAAATATACAACAGCATCTCAGTAAGTTGT